>JAVLVB010000301.1:624560-697369 GCA_032876305.1 Orestias chungarensis | reverse complement strand
CACACACACACACACACACACACACACACACACACACACACACACACACACACACACACACACACACACACACACACACACACAGTGACATACATGCACAGACACATGTGCAGAGTTGTGTATTTAAAGCAAAGTGCTAGTGCAACAGTAAAGTACAGTGCAGACTGAACTAAATAGATACAAATTTCGGGAAAAGAAGAGTCACTGGTTGAGATGGCAAGTGTTCTGGGACGCTATCAGATAAATAAAAGCAGTACAAAAAAATTAAGAAGAGTAAGAGAACATCCTAGATATAGATGTATGTGTGTAGTAGACTATATCCAGAATGTAGTGTAATATTCAGCTGTCCATGAGTGTGGTATATGAGAAAGAAGCTTCTTTGTAGGCTGGAGGTCTTGATCCTCAACTGCAGAGTTCCTTATGATGTGCTAAGTGGAGCCGGGTACCGATGGTGAATGTCACTCTGCATCTGTTCCATTTGCATAATTGTACACTGATTACCATTATATTAAATCTTAATTTTATACTTAACCATTTCTCATTATTTTTACAAGGTAAATACTTTGCTGGTTTTACTGGTTGGCCCTTGGAACTGGATAGAACGGACCTGGAGGAAGTAAGGGGTTGAGACCCACTTCCACAACAAGAGGGTAACTGCATGCCGATGGTTCTCTCTGCAGACCTGATGATGCGCTGCAGTCTGTGGGTGTCTTGTTTGGTGGCTGAGCTGCCCCACACTGAGATGGATGCGGTGAAGACAGATTCTATGGTGGCGGTGTAGAACTGCACCATCAGCTCCTTGGGCAGGTTGAACTTCCTCAGCTGACGCAGGAAGTACAGCCTCTGCTGAGCTCTCTTGATGATGGTGCTGATGTTGCAGTCCCATTTGAGGTCCTTGGAGATTATTGTGCCCAGGAACTTGTAGGATCCCACAGCCGTTACAGTACTGTTGAGGATGGTGAGTGCTGTTAGGATTGTGTTGAAGGCATAGCTTAAGTCCAAGAACAGAACTCTTGCATATGTACTTAGACGGTCGAGGTGCTGGAGGATGTGGTGAAGTCCCATGTTCACTGCATTGTCCACAGACCTGTTGGCATGATACGCGAACTGCAAGGGGTCTAGTTGGGGGTTGGTGATCTCCTTCAAGTGAGTGAGAACCAGCCTCTCGAAGGATTTCATAACCACAGAGGTCAGTGCAACAGGTCTGTAGTCATTCAGTCCTGGGATGGTTGGCCTTTTGGGGATGGGAATTATTGTGGAGCGCTTGAAGCACGCCGGTACGACACACTGCTCCAGTGATTTATTGAAGATCTTGGTGAAGACAGGAGCAAATTGTTTTGCGCAGTTCCTCAGGCAGGAGGGTGACACTCCGTCTGGGCCTGATGCCTTTGTTTTTTGAAGAGTCGGTGCACGTCTGATTCACAGATCTTCAAGGCAGGCTGTATGGGTGACTGAGAGTCAGAAGGGTGTGAAGTAGTGGTGTATTGTTGAGTGGAGCTGGGCTTTTCAAACCTACAGTAGAAGGTGTTTATTGTCTGGTGGGGGGGTCGTTTGTAGCCTGAGAGGTTTTGTAGACATTTCCAGACGACTGAAGGCTCGTTTGTGGACATCAGTCTGCTCAGCTTGGTGGAGTAGCTCTTCTTTACAGCTCTGATCTCTCTGTTCAGTGTGTTCCTTGCCTCGTTGTAGAGTACCTGGTCTCCGTTCATAAAAGCGTTCTCCTTGGACTGTCGCAGGTGCTTTAGTTTGGTAAAGGAAAGGGTGGATGTATTGATGCTCTTCCATAATAAAAAGGGAAGTATATTTTTGGATACTGTAAAAGGTATTTCCGAACATTTCCGAACTGCGGAAAACTCCGCCTGGTATTCGTCATCTTCTTTCCTTGTGTATATTTTCCCCAGGTTCAGTTTAATAAAATTCTGGTTCTCGTGTGAGCATTATTTAGAAGCCTTTCATTTGCCAATTAGCCAGCTGCTCCCCAGTTAAATAATGAATATGCTAATTCCAAAGCTGGAGGACATGTTGTCTTTTGAGCTGCAGTAGTGACATTTATCCGAATTGGGATCCTCGCGGCGAGCTACAGTATGCACTGTTCAGCGTCTGAGAAGTGCATAATCTCTCTGTATGCTCTTACACGAATACACATATGTTTATTTGTGTGATGCAGTGCAATGTTAATGCATACAGTACAGTCAGAGTCAGAGGTAATGTTTTATTGGGATGCGCAGTTGTTTACCCACCTTTATCTCATTGAGTGCATGTTCCTGACAGCTCTAATTGAAAGCCATGCAGAGCAGAGTCGGTGGACGCATATAGACTTGCAGCTAGCACTGTTAGTGGCGGCGGACCAGAGAGCTTTCGTTCTCACCCTGGAGCCCCGTGACAGATCCTCCTTTAATGTGCTTACTGCGGTGTTTGAAGCGATTCCTCAGTGTGCTTGTAGCATGCCGCCCCATACAGTGTTCCTTCAGCCTTTTAATTAGCACATTTAACTGTGTCCTGCTAATGGAGACGTCTGTCCGTCCCTCATTTCATCCGATATTCATCAAACAATCTGTAGGTTTTGTCCATCTGCAACATTTTTCATGTGACTTATGCGCTGCGTCCCGCCAAAAACAGAAAGATGAGACATTTACTTTTTACAATAAATGTATTCAAATCTTTTTAGATGAGTTTAAGTTTGTCACACAAGTAAAAAGTGGGGCATGGATATCGTTCAGACTCCATATTTACTTAGATAACCTGATAATACCCTGTTATTTTAAATCCTATAGTATTATTTGGTACTAAATTATAATTGTGTTAGCTAGTTTCTGACTGTTTATATCATTGATATATTTGTCATAATTTTGCAGCAAAAAAAACAACTATGTGGTAAATCTGGGCATAAACAATGTCTGATGCAAGCAGTGCCAAGTTTGCCTATTTTCTTGGCTTCCATCATCTTTTTTTATGATCTTGTGACTATACAGTCAACTCCTATTGCTCATCAGTTTAAAAAGTTGACCCATGCATGCCAGTTTCCGTTGTTACTTCCTTAAACATTAGCATCTATGTTCTTTCTCTGTTAAAACAGTTTTTTTTAGTGTCACACACCGCTTATGCAAAGGTCTTATTAGAGCTGAATTTAATAATAGTTAGAACTAACAAAGCAAAAAAAGATTAAAGCAAAAATCTGTGTTGTGCTTCAAGACCTGTTTTGGGAACGTAGCCCTAGAGGGTATGAACGCCTCACCAAACCACAGCTAAAGTATTGCAGACCTTACTTAAAACAGGTAAATGCAGAGTTAATAGTTCAAAATAAAAGGTCTGTACATAAAGGTAGTTAAGTTGTTCTGTGTAAAATATGCTCCATTTAAAAAAAGCTAATCTGTAATTTCATATTCTCACTACCAGTGAAGAGGCACTGACTACCAACAAGTATGTCAGATAGCCCCACTTTGGAAAGTCCAAATTATCCTTTCTGTTTTCCAGGCTCTACCATCAAGAAACTAACAGCATTGGTGTTTACTGATGATCACTGTGAAGTACTGCAGATAAATGTCAAACATGCCTTGAAAAATAACGGGGATCAATAGAGGGGCTTTTAAAAATGTACTTCAATACTTATGAGGGTTCCCAGTGTCAACATACCAGCTTCTTATGAAAGGATTTATGATCCTCTCCAATATTGCTACACTCATATGAACATTTTTGTTGTGATTGTAAATAATCCATTAAGTTAATGGAAGCCTTCATCAGCTCCCAATAAATGTTCGAGGTAATGTAGCTGTTTGCTTCTCCATTTAATCCTGGCTGCTTTGAACAGAGTTAGTTTAAAAAAATGTGATCATGGGAGGAGAACCTGATGGATTGCAATGAATTTGAACATTTCTGATGTCGTAACTTCAGTGATTAACATTCATTCACTTATCTAGAAGCTGTGTCCCTACCTGTTTATATCTAGCTAGTAACTGAGAGGTGGAGTACATGTTGGAATCCTAGTTTATCCCTGAGATAGTGTGTTACTGATCTAGTGGGCCTGTGTTTGTACTACGGCTTTAAAAGCAGCTATCAACTCATCAAACCAGTCATTGTGGTTGACAAACGAACTGCTGCAGAACTGCTAACATGCACATTAGTGTCAGTCTCCTGTTTTTCAGGTCCAATTATGGATCCAGTCCACATTTGTGGACATGTGAAAGAACCATTTAAAATGTTACTTGATGTCTAAATGGAGCGGGGCAACATCTTTGGTCCAGCGTCGACCATTTAAAACCAACACGTGCTCCAATAGTGGCAGCTTTTTTTTTTTTGTTAAGTCACTTTGGACAAATATTCCTTCTGGTTCTGATTGTTGTGCAACTGGAAGACATTTGGTATGAGTAACCATGGCAAGACGTTATTGTTTTTAAAAGAAGAGCAATAACAAAACCAAAATAATACTTGAACTATGATCATAACTCCCAGAGTAGTTTAAAGGTAGCGTTATGGATCCAGAACAGGACAAAAGAGGAGAGAGAGAGGGAGGAAGTTAATAGCATCATATTTAATAATTACAACAGGCAATGATCATATTCACTACTCCAACATTGCTATCTAGGCATATGGTGATTTAAAAAAGGAATAGCAAAAGCAAATGAGGTGGATTAGCAGTTCAGATGAAGTCATTCAGGACATGTTACAGAGTGTTGAAGTCCTCCTTGACTTCCCCAGATTGGTTGATCTCAGGACAGCATATTCAGGTTCTCACAATGTTCAAATCAAATTAAAAAAACTCAGTCCACACTTCTTGTGGTTCACCTGAGCCCTCCTGCAGGAGCGAGAGCCGAGACCGCCTGTGCAATGGTTCCCTCGGGTTGGAGCTCTATTCCCCGCATCAGACTGTTTTATTAGAAATTAGGGAGTGTACAGAGTCAGAAAAACATTCACATGTGATTTACACAAACTGTTTCAGAAACCGTTATTCCCGCGCCTCGCTGGCCTTGATTAATCTGCACAAAGAGAAAAAAGGGAGTGAAGCTTTGCTCCCTGGTTTCACATTCTTTAACTGAAAGATTTAACTGCTAGGAATCGACTAATGATCTATTTTCCCATGATCTACTCCAGATTCCAGAGGGAGAATAAACAGGCCTTGTCAGAAAATTTATACCTCTTGTTATATGCACACAGTTCTTGCATTAAAAGAAACATGAATACCTGAAAGAAACATGAATATAAATGATTACCATTCAACAAGAGATATGTTGTCTCTGCTGCCCAGAATTTGAGCTAACCGTTATAAAGCAGTAGTCTTCAGCATTGTTGTAACACTGGCTGTTATGAGAGACCCTTCCTCACCAGAGTAGCGCCACCCATGACCATGTTATCAGTTAAAAGAATATTTAATATCACTTTAGGATACATCAAGTGTTTTGAATCTAACTGAATTAAATCAAAGCAGAATATATCTTGCCACTTTGATCTTTCGATTGCCAGAGAAGATTAATTACCTTTTTTGGACGTTGCAATCAAATGTATTTTTTCTTGTTTTGGAAAAGTACGAATTAAAACAATTAGTTTCTTCCTCTTTTTCTTTCTCGCTAAATACCAAAATAATTATAGAAATAATTCTTCTAAATAAAATCGGTTTAGTTTGCCAACTCTACTTGAATATCCTATTATTCCAGCATATATACTAAACCTTTAAATGTTGTTTGAATTTTGTAATATCATTTAAATTGGGCTGAAATGGGACTTAAGGGCTATAATGTTTTGTTTGATATGAAATTCTCATTATTCTTTGAACTTGAAGTGTATCTTTTTTAGATTTTAGAGGTATTACTTTGTATGTTCTGTAATTCTTATGTTTACCTTTTCTGGTGAGTCTAGAGTTTAGTCCCATTTTACTTTGATTGCTTCTTCAACGGCCTTGATATATTGCAGTAATATTGCATTTATTCTGGATGATGACGAACGTTTCATAAGGAAAACTGAAAATCTAAAGAAGAACCGAGAAAAATAAGATATGTAACATGGATAAGTAAAGGAAGGAACCAGGGGAAAACAATGACAACTAGTGAGCTCATATACTGGGGGAGGTGTGGAAAATGTTAATGGATTTAAGTGAATAAATTGGGATTAGGAACAATGGTGGAAGAAAAAATAAAGGGCCGGCTGAAGGAGTGTGAGTAATAAACAGAAAGGTTGTTGAACTAGACATAAGGAACCTAGTAACAAACATAAAAGAGACGTTAAGTGGATCTGAAAGAACTGTGACTGATTTGTGACTGATGCTGTTACTATTTGTGTTCCTGGTGTTGCATCACAGAGAGCCAGGGACTGGTTTGAGTAATATTTATACTGGCATAATCGAACTCAGTGATGGCCATCGCTCGTCGCTCCAAATCCCTGGTTGGCCAGTACGGCAGCGACAGTTGGTGGCGGCGTCTGTCACATCCACCAAAGTGTCACGGAGTTTAGAAACAAAAAAAAAAGAAGAAAGAAACGATCTCTGGAAGGAGTCGGACAGAAAAGGTGAGCGGACAATTCATTGCACAATGAAGCAAGAAAAGAAAAAAGATGAAAGGCTGTCTTGAGCAAAATTAAAGGTGATGGCTGCAAAGGGAGATAGAAGTACAAAAGTGTTCTGGAGTGGAAGGAACTGAGCAAGTGGAAAAGTGAATGAAACGGGTCGAGCCTTTGAATCCCTGATCTTAAGATCAGAGGGAGGAGAATGACATTAACTGAGACTAGGACTTCTTTTTTTCTCCTATCCTCGTTATTCCTTATTAGAAACATCAAATAATGCTTAACACTGGAATGCGGGATGATATATTTGTGTTGTACCGCCACGACGTGTCACATCGTGACCTTCATTCCTTTCCCAAACCTGAAAGGTGCTCAATATCTACAAAAGGCACACGTCTTTTGCATTGCATTGCAATTTGGTGTAAGTGGGATTTAAAAGCCAATGAAATTCATTCTTGAACTCTAAGGAGAGCTTTATCCCATTCAGTTTACTATGCAGATCATTTGGTAAGGAAGTGTGGTCTTAATAATCTGGGCTGGTATTGTCCCGGGACGTACTCACCAATTAGGTAGGCAGTCGACCTTAAACCTTTTAAATTTCATTGTGGCAAATCCAAAAATAAGGATTGCTCTGCCTCGCCTGAGTCCCCTTTTTCCTATAATCCCCAGAGTCTATTCTTTCCGGCCTGTCTGCAGCCACTGACCTCTCTTTTGTGACTGAATTAATACATAGGCGGAGATAATGGCTGTGTCACAGCCAAAGGCAGGATGTGGCAGGAGGATAATCAATCCAACACCGCTCCACTTGAATGCTCTCTACTGAGGAAGGAAACAAGCACACTTGCATCTTTTGTTCGGCATAAATAAAACGAGAGTTAAAGATTGCAGATGTTAAAAAACGAGACTACTTGCACTTATAAAAGTTCTGAAAACTCCATTAAATCAATAAAACCTTTATATAAAATGTAGTTCCATGTCTGATAAGTTTTTGAGAACAGCACTACCACAGCGAAGCATGGTAGTGGCAGCATCATTCAGTGGGGACTGTTTCAAGAACACTTAAAATGGTTGTTTTTAAAAGTTTAAAGGACAAGTTTACCTTAACACACACTGTGGAAACCATCTTATCACTACTAACTACGCTAAAATCTAGTCCTTATTTTTTATTGTCGCTCTTTTAGGTTCAATGAAAATTAATAGCGCCCCCTAGTTCCGCTACATCAGCCAATAATGTGTCGAGGTTTTCAGCTTCCCAAGCTACATGTTCTTTAGATTGTTTAAAAAAAATCCATTGATATGTGAGTTTTGTGCATGTAACTACATTTCACTGGATAAATACTAAACCACAAACAAGCAGGGGTTCACTGTATTGTTGAAGAAAAGCTACCTGAGGTTCGGAAGGTAACAACCATCACATGTTGAGAAATACGTGAGAACATTCAATTTATTTTAATTATCAACTTAAATAATTTGCATTAATTGTTTTCTTTGTCATAATTCGTTCAACTTTTATAGATTCATTTGCGCCTTTTGTTTTCGATGTTGCTTCATTTGGAGTCAGGCCGTCTCCACGCCGCCATTAGAAAGTTGCCTGCCGTGTGAGCTTTGCCGTAGTTTCCCCATCTCTTGCATCGTTCCTCGTTTAGTTTCCCCCGCCCTGCTGTCTGCTGCAGGTGTGGCTCGTTGCTCGTTTGCTTCAGCCTTCCCTCTCCACAGCTGCGCTCACTCTGCTCTGATTAAACTGTCTGGTTTCTCTCTTCCTTATTGGCTCTCTCAGTCGACTTTCTGTTCCCTGTGGTTTTTCTCTCACCTGGATGTGTTTTGTTATTCTGTTGTGCTGTAAGTTACTTTTCCTCACTTAATATTTGCACTTGGGTTCTATTATGCGAGTCATTTTTTACTTTACTTTTTAAGTTTATTCGACTGTTTAGGAGCTTTGATTTAGCTAAGCATGACTCGCCTTTGTCATTGGAGATATATATATATAGTATATATATCCAGGCTTTTTACTTGTCTATTAATGTCTTAAATTCGTTTTACTGAAATATTCCTAAAAGTGAGCAATCCTACCAAATATGTTTCTTCTAAATTAGAGCATAATGTTAAGCTATTGAGGAAAACTGACAGAAAATCAAAATGGTTCAAAAGTGTTATGCCTCATGTTTTTTTTCCTTGGCTGTGTGAGGGTTCTCCTTTTTTGTGTGCAGTCTGAAGTTTGCTTCCAGTACTTTCTGGTGTTAAATTGAACTCATTTGTCTCTGTACCACTGACATGTTCAGTATGCCAATGACTGCACCACCAGCCCCAAGCATGATCGATCTACTCCATGTAGAGTCGCTTAAGGTTTTCTTTTTTGTTCTTTATTTTATTTTTTTTATGAAGATCTACTTTTTTTTCTGTTCTGTTTCAGTTAATTTGTTCAAAGGATTTTTCTTTAAAAGCCCAACATTATTCTCTGTAAGTTTTTTTGCTTTTCGGGTGAAGGAGGTTGCACATCCCCTCGAAAGTTAACCTCTAATTACTTAAATCTACAGATCAAGTTGCTGCTTTGAAAAAGCAAATGGTCCAAAAAAATCAAGAGCGGAAACCTTTTGAAGCCTCTTTAGTTTGGTGCCCCTGACTCTTCAAGTGAAGGTAAACAACATGGTGACTGGATCTAAAAGAAGGCGGAGTAGTCGTTATAGGATGAGCGGGTTGCAGGTTTACTTCCAACTGCTGTCACATGTCAATGTGCGCTTGGGCATTGCACGTAACCCCAGATTGCCTACATGTGTGTGCGAGTGTGACTGTAGTGTTAAATAGATTTAAATGGTCAGTATGACTGGAAATACTTGGAAAAAATTGTTAATTCAACATTTGCTTTCAGGGAGGAGGATTGTAGCAGGTTATGAGAAATTGCTCCATCGTAATTGTTCAAAATGTTATTCCCAAGTAAAATAAACAATTAAGCGCTACCAACATGCCTAGATCTGGACGTCAAAGGAAGCTCGGAGTCGGCAAGATGCTAAAAGAAACATCTATAAACCTATTTGTTTGTTATTAGTATAATGAGATTTGACAGAACTTTCTCTTTCTCTATAGAAAGCTGCAGATTAAATAGTGTTTTCATTTAACCAAGTAAAAATTGAAAGAAAAGGGCCTTTAAATATGAAACATGGCTGCACATAATCTCTTCAAAGTATTTTTATTTCTGGTAAACATTCTTCCTGAGCAAACCAAATATATTGAGATGTTTGCTTCTTTTTTTTTTACCCAAGGACACAAACACCTCTTCAAAGTCCCTCATTGCTTCTCCCTCTAATATTAAACCCTAAAGGTTTATTCAAAGCATGTTTGCGAAAGGTTAGTTTTCCTATTTATTTTTTATTTTTTTGGTTGTTGCAGAGCTCATTTGTGTTGTACAGTCGTAAGCATGGCGGTCTGACTGAATTGCATCTTGTCAAAGTGAGCCTGACTGGCATGCTGGGACTAAATAATAGCCTGTTTTTTTTTGTTTTGTGAGCGGTTCCTAGTTGGAAATGAAAGCTAAATTGAGCATATCTTTAGCCCCAAGACAGACAAATTGCATATCCTTGTTTTCAGCAGTGTGAATACTTGATTTTGAACCCCTTTTAAACACAAAGGGAGATTTAATGTTAGTGGCAGGTGAAAATTGGCATGGGTGGTATTTAGTTTTAACCGTTTTGATCCAAATACAATTCAAAGAATTTAGCAATCTGTACTCTACTAAGTATTCATGATCAGGCTATGACAGAGTCGTACTTTAAGATCTGAGAGGTTGGCCTTAGCTAACATATGTTCCCTTCTGAGCTGCCACCATGAAAGCTTTTAATCATTGATCATGAGATCGTTCAAATGGACCACAAATAGAAACTGTCTCAGCAATAATAGGCTGGGGATAAAGATGTTGGTTTGTCTGCTAGATCTTCACCATCAACCAAAACGCAAACAGTGACCAGCATACTACGTCATATTACAACCACTAAGTCTCATGTGTACCATTTATTTATTTTATTTTATTTTTCCCAAGACTAAATCACTCACCTGCCAATAATCCGTTTATAGAGTGCCAATTTACCAATGCACTTTACAAGACAGTTTCCAATCTAAGGAAAACCAGCAGACTGCATAGAGTCAGTGACTTGTAGTTGATTGTACAGCAATCCCTCATACTGAGGATGTATGTGGTGACAGAGGAGAGCAAAAACTCCCCTTTAACAGGAAGTAACCTCCAGCATAACCTGGCTCAGTACAAGCAGCCATCTGCCACGACAGACTGAACGTTTGAAAAGACAGAAAACTAAAATAGATGCAGAGAAAACTGAAAAAAAGAGTTTAAAGCAGCACTTGTAGAACGTCACTGGAAGCATCTCAGCCCATGTTCTCATCCAAGAAGCTGTCTCAGCTAACAGAACGCCAGACAAAGTGTGGTTACTATGGTGAGAAGAACACTAAGAAAAAACAAAAGGTTAACAAGGTTGAAATAACTGTAACTAAGTAGATAGGACAAAAGAAGAAAGCAGAGTGAGAAGTGGTCAGATTGTCCTCCAGCAGTCTAAACCTATAGCAGCATAACTATAGAAAAACTTAAACAACTTAACCCTGTAGAGTGAGACATGAAGAAGGTAGAGCAAAGGAGAACCGTCTGTCTAGACTGAGTTCCTCTCCCAACCGATTTAGGCTGTCTTCTTTACCTCTTCCTAACTATAAACTTTGCCAAACCGGAAGGTTTTAAGCCTAGATTTGAAACTAGACAGGGTGTCAGCCTTAAGGACTAAAGCTGGAAGCTGGTTCCACAGGAGAGGATTCTGATAACTAAAAGATCTGCCTCCCATTGTGCTTTTAGAGATTCTAGGAACCACCAGTAAACCTGCAGTCTGAGAGCGAAGCAAATTCATGGACTGGTTTTTCATCATCAGTCCTATAGAGAAGATTTCTAATTTTGGCTATATTGTTTATATTTATGTATTTAGCAGACACTTTATCCAAAGCGACTTACAAAGTACGCAGTAGAGCGAAGGGTCTTGCCTAAGGACAAAAGATAGGGTGAATGCTGTTGATGTAGCCCAGGCCTGGATTTGAACCCAGGCCACCAATGTGAAAGTAAGGTGACTTTCCAATTGGGACTTGAAAGACTTGAATATCCTAATCAAAAATAACAACAAGGTTGTTTATATTGTTACCAGAGGCCAATTTGATCATGAAGGGGTTGACTAAGCAGTTTATTTTTTCGAGGTTCTGGTCCAAAGGTAACAACTTCTGTCTCTCAAGGGCAAAATGTCGAAACTTTTCCATATTTTTATGTTTTCTAGACATGCCTGTAATCTATCAAACTGATTGGATTCATCAGGATTTATGGATAAATACAGTTGTGTATCATCATTATAACGGTGGAAAATAACACCACATTGCCAGATGATTTTACCAATAGGAAGCATGTATGTAGTATATAGGATTGGGCCAAGTATGGAACCCTGTGGTACTCCACAAGTAACCTTACAATAAGATTTGTCATTTAGATGAATATAATGAAAGAATATGTAAAATCAAAGTTTGTAAATATTTTCTCAGTATTTGGTAGAATTGCTTTTGTACTGTAATCCGTTTATCGTTTTAATTTGTGATATTTGAATATGAGTAAAGTGTGTATCTTTTTTTTGTTGATTTATTTGTTTTTTTAAGTAATTGCTTGCTTCTTTGCTGAGCAGCCTTTTAGCATTTTTCGGTATTCAGAAGGACTCTAAAGATTAACTGTGTCATACTTTCTAAAACCAGAAATCATTTTGTTCCAGGTGTCTTTGAAATACATCCACCTGTCTTCCTCATATTGTGAAAAAATTTAAGTTGCTCTTTTTTATTATTTATACACTGATACCTTTTTACATTGGCAAGTTGTACTTTAACCCATTTGATTCTTAAGGCGACAAAACCTTTTCTCAGATGTTCACTTTTTTTGAACCTACGACAGAAAATCAAATCCGGCCTCCGAGGCCTCAAATTTCATTACTGAATCATTCTTGGACAGACGCAATCGAGTAACCTCCTAGTAGTGGAAATCCTGGGTTTGTCTGCTTAGAGAAACTGGTAGAGTAATCTGCTGGACTCAGTCTGGCACTTTCCCACAAGATCAATACGAAGCGCTGCTCTTATATTTGAATGCCCGGTTATTCACAAGTTTTCATGGATCTTCATAAGTAAATATCTCGGCCACCTCGGCTGGAGTTCATATATTCCGAGTTTCAGACTATTATTGATTTTACTGTTGCATTTCAGAGCTGCTCACAGAGGAAGAAACTCTGCAGAAGCGTCAGTCAAAGGCGGACATCAAACATGTCTTCAGTTGCTGTTCTGAGCAATTCCTCCTTTGGTGAAAAATGGTAATCAGCTATTGTAATATAATACAATTAATTAATATCCTTGTAGCTCTAACAAGGAACTTTAAGAGGTAGCTTGGGTTTATTGGAGAAACTGATTTAATTTAATCATTAGACGTCTCTTTTTTTTTTTATTATTAATGTTTAATCTGCAAATTGAAGTAAAACGTTACTCTCTTTTATTAGATTTATTTTTGCAGTGCTGATTTAGACATTTTTCACTTTCTGGACAACTTTCTGTCCTTGAGCAGCAGTAAGTATGTGTAGTAAAGGTCATTCGTGGGTCAGTATGATATTCTCGCGAGTACAAACCTTCAACAGAAAAAGAAGCTCCACCTCCATTATTATTTAATCTCTGACCTTTTTTGATGATAAATGCCAGCAACATGTAAGGGTTGTACTAGATGTTGTATTTTGGTGCTTGCAAAACAAAGATAGCAACTTTAAAAAGTGATGTTTGCAGGTTAGGTGACGACAAAAAAAAAGGTAAAAACACTTGAAGGCCCATACAGATCTACTTTTACATTGTTGGGGGAATATGTATTTATTCCCATTAAATTTAGCTTATTCTTCTCTTTAACTGTTGGAGCTGCTCAAACTTACAGTTTCAGTAGTTAAATTGCTGTTGATATTAGACTAAATTGTATTCAGAAACAATAATTGGATTGAATTTTGAAAAAGCTTTGGCTTTAAAGGGCGCAGAGAACAGCTAAAATAGTTTGGTTTTCTTTTCTATCTGAAGATAGACTTTGAGATATCTAGTGTGATCCGTCTAAAGATATATTTACCTTTTTACATTTTTAATAATGCTTGTGCAAAATATTTTAAAGTATATACAACACCTTAAGACAATGCTGTTCTCTTGTGTCTCGGCTGACCAGGTCTACCACATTAAAACGCTGCTTGCCACATTTTCATGAGCACATTTAACATACTTAAAGAAAAAAGCTAACTGGCATTATAGTTTTGCAGTGCAAGAGCAAAGATAAAACCATATATGTAAGCTTCTGGAGTAGTGCTAAGATGGTTTTAACCGTCATATTGATGCTTATTAAGGTATTTTTGGCTTTTTTCGTGCCAATAAAAGGTCATTATTGGATTTTTACAGGACTGTTAAAAGTATTCATGGATTTAAGTTATTTGACAGTGCTACTCTGATATGCTGCATGATTTCCTTAGTTCAACCAGTGATGTAAATTAGTCAATCAAAAGCTTCAGGAGACATACCATTACGCTTTACAAATCTTTTAAAGGCTTAGTGATCTTTTAGGAAGTATATCATATTTATATTAGCACTAAGCAAATAAAAAAGGATTTTGGTCATTCCAACGGAGTTAAAACCAAAAGTTCAGGCTACTTTACTATTGTGGTGAATGTTACACGATGCAGTCTGTGAGGACTGAAGTGATGTAAGAAAAGAAAAGGGAGCAGAAAAGGAAGGGCCCCAGAGATAAGAAAAATAAGACTAATGGATTAGACACAGGACTCGCAGCCCAGATAGTCAAAGCTCCTGCCTGATACCCTGTGAAGCATGATTCTGTTTTAGAAAAGGGAATGTGGATAACAGTATTATCTTTCACCAATGTGTACAGGCCCTATTTTTTCCCCTGTTTCCATAAATATGAGCCCAATATCCAAGAAAATTAGATTTATTCTGTCACAGTGTGAGGACCCCAGTTTATTCATAATCTGGAATAGAAATCATCTCTTTTGATGGAGGATAAAGAAGACAGAGGTTATGAGAAAACACTGAGGATATATGGCGGGTCTGTTTGTTTAGAGGGTACTGGGGGACATCCATGAATATTTTTTCCTCCACAACTTCTCTCTGTTGCTTCTGTCTTGTTTGGTGTCGAGGAGCTTTGATTGTAGGTAGCATGTGAGGGGCTGAAATGGAGGCCTTGTCTGTTTACACTCTTCTTGCATGAATTACTTACTGCATCAATGAGGCGTAGCATAGAGGCGATTAGTATGTGGCACCATGTTGGTTAATGGAAGCCCAGCTTGCTTTGATGTCTGCTTTCTTGTAATCTACAATGTTCGCTTACCCTCGACTTGCTTTTGACGACAGCCCAAAGGTTTTCTATAGACTTCAGCTCAGGTTAGTTTGGCCAATTTAAGAACACCGTGGTTGTTGAACCAGTTTTTAGTACATTTGGGAGTCTGGGCAAGTACCTGACAAGACTTGCTGGTCAGCAAGGTGAAGCATGAACGGTTTCCCGCCAGATGGCTGTGTTAACTCATTAAATACCATTGGACCAGAACCGGCACAATAAACCATCACTGACTGTGGAAACCTCAAACTGCTATTAACAACAGATGATATCTAGGGTGACAGGAGTCTTTCGGGATGTTGGTTGCCCTGCTAAGGCAGTGGGAGCTTGAAAGGTTAAAGATGGTCGTACTCAGAAATCTGAAGGAAGGGACTCCTTTCCACACAGCCCCCATCTGTGAATAGTGGCCAAGAGTCTTTATTTCCTCAGGAAGTCAATGACTCTTTTGTATTGGAGGAGTTCAGGGAGTGATCATACTTTGGACTTCATCCCTGTAGGCGATTTTATCTCTTCCAGATCTGAATCACACCACGGTAGTGTCATCTGCAAACTTGATGATTGTGGTACTGGAGTGTGTGTGTGTGGAGGCAGTCATGGGTACAAGTATCACCTGATGCTATATTACCCTGAGGATAATGGAGGTATTGTCTGTGTGTTTGTATGTGTGTGTTCACCTTATAGCGAGCAAAGAAACAGTTAAGGTCCTCTGCCAATGAGGCATCAGCCTCCATCGTCATGCAGTTCCTAGCTTTATGTTACGTGACGTGTTAGATGTCCTGCTACACCTGACATCGGTCATTGTTGGTGAAGTGGTCCTATATTTTACTCTTGTAGGCGCTCTTTTTCTTCTAAATGAAACGGATCCCGAATGTTCTCAGTTATGCTTTAACTGTTCGAGCATGTACAGAATGCATGTCCATACAAACTTGGATTGTCTGCAGGGTTATTAAAAAAGGAAGACGAGGACTCGGTGACAATAAACAGCAGAACCCTTCAATTTTAGCCACCTGCTAGATAAGATCAATCTGCCTCTGCCTACTAATTAGAGCAAAAAATTACACATCTGTCTGAAAGCACACATTTGTTCGCTCACACATCGCTGCATGAGGTCCATCAAGGCCTCTGCAGCTTAGAGCCTAAGAGGCTTAAGCAGGGAGACATAAATCGCGCAGCAGCTGGAGAGTGGAAAGTAGAGATACAGAGAAGGTGTGCGGCAGAGTGGGAGGATAATAGGTAGCTGTGGCTTGTATTTGAGACTGCGCACGTGGTGTGGTACTGTATGTTGCTACAATTGGATATGGTTGGCTGAGTAGAGCCAGCTTCCTTCCTCGCTCCACCCTTTTCCTCTGCAGCATAAAGGCAGGCTTGGTGTTTCAAAGAGTCAGAAACATAAGAGTGCGCAGAGGTTTGTCCACAAAATACTCCAACTGAGGTTGAAGCTGTACTGATCCAGTTGCTTACTTCATGTTGTCATGCAGGTCCTGTTTGACATGTTTCTTTATTTTGCAGATCTGGCTGTGAAATAAAAACAAAAGCCTATTTTATTTATTGTTGCAGCAAAGGGAGTATTTATGTTCGTAATGCATGTTTTCCTTGTAAAGGTTGTGGATGTATGTCCCAATACTAGAAAATTTTGTTGCAATAAGGTATAATTGGGAACAAAATTGATATTTGACAATATTACTGCTACTATGACTGATGACCTATTCCATAAATTAGAATATCACTGAAAATTCTATTTATTTTAGGAACTTTTAGGAAGAGATTTGGGGAATAAATTACAAATAGATGGATGTTTGAAAGTCTATATATTTTTGATAATTCTGCTTATTTTCCACTTGTATTAAAACATACATTGCAACAGAAATGTGTGCTAATCTGACTAACGATCCTCATCTGAGTTTACTGAATATGAATGTATTTTGTTACACTTTCTACTCCTTGTGAAACGATCACACTACAATAATTGCTTCTTAGCTTCACTTAAACCTCCCACAATTCCTTGCAGCTTCACGATTACTGTCTCATGCCCAAACAAATGGTCCAACAAACAATTCGCCCTCCTGAAATGCGGACAGCAACGAGATTGGCGGAAAAATGTTTTGGTTAACTAATTAAAATCCCCCACCTTCCTTCTTTAAATACGTAGAAGAAAGTACTCTAGATACTACAAATATAGTTTATAACATGGGTCAGCAATGACTATGCACTCAATTAAAAGAAACTATATTTCTATTCTAACAGCTCTTAACATAAATATAAGGTTAATATCATTGGTACGCTCCTTTTTTAGGTACTCTGTGTAGATATTGCTTTAAACCATCGAGGAATAGATAAAAAATCCATTTCCTGTTGCCTTTCTAATAAAAATCATCTCTTATTTGGTTTTAGAGGTTGTTAAATTCGGGTTCATATATTTTCCCTTCTGTTGAAGTCATCCAGTCAGAATTGGTGAAAGTTTTACTTTACACCAGAAGACAAATGTCCCACGTAAAGATCCTGCTCACACAACCCGTCTGCGCAACGTTGCTGTCAAAAACGCTGACTGGTGTTTCAGAATCTAATTCCATCCTGGAAAGCATCGCTGCCGATGCAACACTTCTGGAAAACCAAAAAAAAAAGCGTCATATATACATACAAGTTCTGCTGAATACAAAAGACAGTAGTTAGTATTTTATCTGTTGCCTTGGTTTGCTCTTTGTCTCGGCCGTTCTGCTGCTCGTCTTTTTATCGCTCTCTGTCTTCAGGGGTTCAAGGGAAGAATTCCCTTTTTATTCCTTCTCAAAATCACACACAATTAAAGCAGAGCATTTTTGGCCTCGGCGCCAAACGCTCTCTGTGTGAGGAGCATTCACCCTCCCTTCCACCCACACACTCAAAAAATAAAGGGATTTAGCTCACATGCACCTTCCCACACTGTGTATGAGAACACAAAGACTGCTTCTCTTTGGTGCATTTTATTTGGCTATGGCTTTAATTGAGCTTCTTTTATGGAGAAAACGGATTATAAATTCACATACCTCTCTCCCTGACAGCTGATTGGACGCTTTTCCTTCTTGCCAGTCAAGTATTTGTGCTTAGCCCGCTGCTAAAAACATGTTTTAGTTATTTTTATTTAGTCATCCCAACGTTTAGGATGACACGTAGCATAATGTTGAATTAGGTTTACAAGCTTTTCTAGGGGGAGCTTCTACTTCAGCTCCCCAATATGGTAGGCTGTTTAATTAAAACAGGAACTCTTGCAGAGGAATGAAACAAATGTATTTTATTTCTATTCAATTTCTATTTAATTCAGTTTAATTTGATAAAATGCATTTAATACATTTTCAATCATCTACATTATATTACTGTGAAGTTCACGTCAGGAATGAAAGGGCTACTGTCCTGAAAACATGTTATCCAATCAGAATCGTCAGAATCTATCAAGGCTGGTTCGAAGTGCGAACCGACAAAGAACCGTTTTTCCACACACTGCTGCTGGCTGGAAAGCTGCGTCATCACGTCGCTCCATGCGTATGCGTACATCACCATTACCCAGTAGATTTAGCGCCAAATCCAACCGCCACAAAACCACAACAACACTTTTTAAGCTTGTTATTAATTTGTTAATAATCACTGCTGCTTTGACTTCCTGTCCATTTTGTTTCTTTTGTCGCACAAGCAACTCCGGTGTGTTTTAAAAGCTGCCGCTCTTTTCCTGTTAACCAGCTATTAGTTGTTCCGTAGCCCCGCCCCCAGTCGCTGACGTCATCACATCGAACCAGTTCTTTCCTTTGACCCCAGGAAGAGTTGTGTTTCCACTGACCAAACTGGTTCCAAACCGGTGCTAACTCTGGCTCTAGCACCAAACTAGCACTGGAACCAGTTTGGTGGAAAAGGGGTATTTGGTTGGTTAGGACTTCATGAGTCCAGGAGAGGGCCAAGCTGTGTGATCATGGTCTCAGAATGAAGATTGAATTGACCAATCATGGTCTGATTTTGAGTGGCCGGGAACAGAAAAAAAAAGATTGTAGGCCTGCTAGAAGTCTTAACTTTAATCTCATAAGTCGATTGATGAGGGAACTAGAGAGTGGAATGGCCGAAGACCAGAGTTGTGGCTAGCTTATTGGCTTCGTCTTTTTCTATGCGGGCTTTCAAAGAAAAGCTTCCGATTATTATAAAACAGAAGACAGCTACAGAACTGCGATTAAAAGGAAAGTCAAAGTGTAAGAAGCATTTCAAGACTGAAAATTATCAGCTCTATCCTTGGATGAATGTCTGTAAGGAAAGGCAAGTTTATTTGTATACCACATTTTCGTATACAAGACCATTCAAAGTGCTTTAAATAGGAAAAAGAGCAGAAAATGAAACAATAAAATCTACAGCTCCTAAAATAAATATAAGAAGACAAATAGGCTGTACTGTTGGCAATGTTTGCTTGTGTTTAGCGGCGGATTTGTTAGCTTTACAAATGTCTTTTTTTTTTTGAGCTGTAGCCAAAGGACAAACTTTATGAGGCTTTCGTAGCCGATGGGTGGTGTTTAATGGAGACCAGGGGAGGCTGGGCCTTGGCTGTGATTGGCTGTAGCGCTCACGGTTCCCCTCTGAAATCTAGAGCTGTAAAATCGCACTGTGTTTAAACATAACAGAATTGCTCATCAAGTTGTAGACTAAACCCAAAAGTCTAGCTCCCAGAAAAACTGTTTCAAGATATAATAAAATATCTGTGCTTCTACAACAAAGACACTCATTTGAAACGTGTGAAAACGGACAAATATGCAACAATTTCAAACATCTGGCCCCAGTTTGTACAGAACTGTATGTTGTCCTACAGTCCAGGGCAACATTTTACTGTTGATGAGCAGTTATTTCAGACAAGGCTTGTTGTCTTTTTCTGCTCCCAATTTGGGGAATGGCTAAAGGGCGATTCCGCTCAAAATTTACTACCTTCAGCACATTTAATCTTCATTTAATCGTTACAAAACATAAACCCTTCAAACCTGGACTAAATTGTTCTAAAGTGATTTGAGAATATTAATAGTTTTGGAAAATATGTCATACATACATTATATTGATATGGTCTGATATGAAATGAACCTCAGGTTGTAACTATGTTTTTGTTTTTGAACTCCATGAAGGGCGAGGCAGAAAGACAGGCTGTGGACGAGGGTGAGGAAGGGAGTCCAGATTCAGAGGATTTTTTCTTTGTATTTTAGCAGATTTTATCTGCTGTAGTTTAGCTGGTGAAGTAGCTTTAGCAAGCAATTAAATAATGAAAGCTATTTTTAAATAGAATAGAAATGGTGGGAAGTGTGTCCCCAAGGTGGGATGCTCTTAGAATAATGAATTGATTGACAAATGCTTAGTAGGTGCCCTATGTGCGTGCAATATCTTACCCCCTCTGGGGGCTAAGCCACCCCTGTCTCTCAAATCTAGTAACGTCCCTGGCTAGCATCTGCAAACGTCTGCCGCCCTCTGAGATTAAGCTGAAACATCCACTTCTAATTATTGTTTGGGAATCTGGTGCAGAGTAGATTGAATGTCTCTGACACGTAACAAATGGCAATCAATACTTTTGTTTGTGATCTTATTTTGCTCGTCCCCGTTGCTTCTCAGAGGAGATAATAATTGGAGCTGATAATTGTTACCAGGCTCATGATATATTGACCGGAGTGCCGTAATGAGCTGATTGAATAGAATCCGACAATGCCGGGAAAAATGAAGCAATTAGCACGTCTGTATGCGTCACCTCCATGTACGACGAGGTGAACAAACAAATTAACACTTGTCATATTTCAAACCTGCTCGTTTTAAACCCCCACCAGCGTCTCAGAGTTGCAGTAACGACTTCTGGGATATGCATTTTACCTCATCGGGGAGTTAAAGGATTAACCCGATTCTATTATTCACACCAATGGTTCAAGTAGCACAAGAAAAAGATCCGGCTCAATTTTTCTTGTACCTGCAGGTTCTCGCGAGCGGCTTATTACGCGATCAATCACGCGCTCTGCAAACGCCGGCGAATCAATTAATAATTGAAAACCTTTAAAGTACTTGAGGCGCTGATTGGAATGTCCCTTAAGTTAGAGGCAGGCAGTGTGGAAGGGCACGGGGTTAAACAGGCCGAATTAATCAAACTCAGAACTGTACTTGGATTAATTTGAAACGGCACGTCCCTCTCAGACAGAGCTGAGGCTAACTCAACAAGAGTTTTTCTCAGACAGCTGTTCAACATAAAAAGAATCCAACATCACTAACAGATCAATCAGTTTTTGTAGAAATTGTGTTTCTACATGGCAAATAACTAAAAGTAGTTAAGTATAGGCATTTAGATTCACTTAGAAGTAGCTACATAAAAACAATATACCATAGATACTGTACAGTAATTATGTAGTAATTGTCTTTTACAATTAAAGGAAATTGGACAATTCTGTAAATGACATGGGATGTAAATACTAGGTTTGTTGGGGTTCATGAAATCTAACAGCTAATAGCAGGAAAGATCTCTGTATCTTATTAAAATAAGCAAAAGATTTCTTGACACTGATAGATAAACAGGATATTTATTAAAAAGTTAGAGTTGAAAACATGTATAGAGGGGCAGAAAGGTATATGCTGCTCCAATTCAAATATTAATAATTATTCAAAATCTAAACTAAAAAGAGAAAAAAAATTAATGAAAACAGAATTACTATTTAAAGTTATTGCAAAAAAATTGTAGAAGTATTTGGGTATTTCTGAGTAGTAATCAAAGGGAATTGCTTCTATTGAAGTTAAGAAAACCTGAACTGGACCAACACAGTCCTGAGATAAGTCAAGTTCAACATTTTCATTCAGTGTTACCTCACTTACTAAGGATGTAGTAATCAAATTTTAGTTTTAACAAGCTAGGTTCTGCTGGAGGTTTCTTCCTGTTAAAGGGGAGTTTTTCCTCTCCACTGTCGCTACATGCATGCTCCGTATGAGGGATTGCTGTAAAGTCAACGACACAATGCAAACCGTGGTCTAGTGTCTCTGCATGCTGATACTGGAGAGTTTTAAATTGATTTAAGTAATAAACCAAACATTAGGAACTTTTTAGTAATTAGGATTAATTGTAAATTATTAGATTGGATTTAAATGATAGTTTCTTGTGAAGTGCCTCGACACGACTCGTGTAAATTGAAGCCATATAAGTAAATTAAATTTAGTGACCACAATGTGTATAGTGTAAATACCCCTGCTACAGTATAGTTTGCATCAATCCTTTAGAGTAGTTAGAGTTAATCATCTAAACCATAAATATTATGGAGGGATCCGTTGCAACCTCTGGACTTCAGTAGAAAAAACCAGTCAACGGTTGCTGCGCTGGTTCATCACATTTTTCTACAGTACAGTTAAATCATCAGTTTATACAGTAAATATCCAAGGTTGTAAATTAAAACTAGCCTACTTCTGTTTTATGTCCGTATACTGTTCAGATTTTCTTTGTTTTGATTTTATATAACGTTCCAATGTTACCAAGGCATCAGTCTGTATAGAAATAAAAGCTACTCTTACTAATTAGAGCTTTATTAACATGTATTTAGAGCATGTAAAGGCATGTGTAAACCACAGAGCGCATTGATGGGCTGTGTCGAGTCGATCCATCATGGTGTGAATACTTCAGTTAGTAAAAAGAACAGGCGTATTGATAAAGTAGCTCCCCGTGGCCCATCATGTGCACACGGCAGCGCCGATCTACTGCCATCTATAGACGGGTTTGTGCCATGGCGGGTCCCTGCTAGTGGTTTCTGGAGAACAAGCCTCGCTGTGCTGCTGCCCTAGGCTGCAGCCATCCCTCCTAGAAAAGCAGCAGATAATGATTTCATCATTTCCCAGATTATTGACAGGCGCCCTGAGCTCTACTATTAGGTTCCCAGTGTTGTGCAGCGAATTAACATCTATTAGAATATTATTATTCAGGTGGAGTGTGCGGCGGGATGTTGATCCTAACGAGGATTGCAGCTCAAACATTTTGGAGGGGGAGAAAAAAAAAAAGAATATCTTGGGTACGACAGGCTCATCAAATATCCAGACAGCGATGAGGTGCAACTCCACCGCTGCATCTGGAGCCTCTGGCCTTAAAGTGACCTTCCTGATGCAGAGCTGCCAATCATTGCTCATTAAACATCAAGACACATTCTTCACTTCCACCGAGCCGGGGTATAAATAGCTCTCTATCTGGGTTCCTCTTGTAGTCCTTGTTCTTTCAGGGGGAACAAAAAAGACACTCCGGAAACATCTATTGTGTCTTTTTAGTGGCTTTTCTAAAATACATACTAAACTATTAAAAGTTATCACTCCATTAAAGGTTGTTGTTTTATTTATTTCTCAAACGTGGATATATACCAGAAACTAGATCAGTCCTATGTGACAAATGTAAGCTGTTTTTGGTTCTATATTTGCAGATTTTAACATTAAACTTAACAGAAAACCCCAAGGATGCTTCCTTAGATCATCTCCAAAATGTTTTAAAAACTGAGATGCCAAGAAGAAATGTTACTTTACTTTCTACTTTGTCTAATGGCTGCCATACCAGAAGCACGGCTGTAATCCTTAGTGCTGATTGGTTGACTGTAGATGTTTCAGGGGTAGTGATGAGATGGTTTCCACAATGGCTACACAATGTTGCGGTAAAACCACCATGCATATTTGCTCTAACCGTTTAAAATACAGGAGTTTTTATTTGAAATACAATCACCAACCATTAATAGACGTAAGAACAGAAAAGTGACAAGAAAACTAATAAAAATGACAAGTATTAAAAAAGTACAGTGGATAAATACGAACCTATTAGATTGGAACCCTGCGTCAGTTTTATCACCGATCCTTAAACAGATGAGTTAAGCTGCACACTAAGTTACATACTATGGTTTGAGTTTATATTCAGATACGTTCTTTGCCTGCATACTATTAATTTTAAAAAAAATTGTATCTTTCCTATCTGTGCTTCCATCACTGTTTGACGTTCAGGATTTTAGGCGACATCATTAGTGTCTGGTGTAAAACTCTGTCCAGCTGGCTAATTGTTTCATTAGCATGAAAAATTCAGACGTCATTAATATATTTAAGAATATGTTTCATCCTTAGTTCCACTTTGTGCATCGACGCATAATAGAGTAAGTTTTCTGTTACAACTATTAAAAAAGCCAGTTATGGATGTTTTTAGAGTGGTTCACTCCCCCCACGTTTGTTTAGTCATAATTTATCACTAATTAACTGCATTGTTCTGGAAGCTAAGTTAAATTTTTGTAGAGATTTCCAAACCTGATTAATGCAAAATCTGTGGAGTAATTTGTATTTGCCAATGGGTGACGACATGAAGTAGGCTGAAATATCGCCAGATCCAACATATCATTCCCCAATTTAAATGGATGAGAAAGTCAAGTCTTCATTGCTGTTATCTAAAAAGCAGAGCAGTACTGAAACTTTGTAGCAGTGAACTTATACTCTTGCTTCTAGAAGATCTTCTAACGCCAATCTTAAAGGGTTTTCCAGCTTTAACGACGAGGAGCCTTTTAGAGTAAAGGTGAAACGTCTTGGAAAACACAAGATCCTAAATCAGAGGTTGGAATTTGACAGTCAGAAAGAAAAAAGACCATCTTCAAAGAGACTGTAGAAAAACATATAATAAGAGTAAAATTAGCACAGCTTTTAATTAAATAATGAACATTCCTAGTCAAACATGGTGGTGGAAGTGTCATGGTCAGGTCTCTACTGATTAAGGACATCTTAGTCATGGATGGATTTATGAAATGTACTCTAAAGGAGAGTACCCGACCATCAGTTTGTGATCTCAAACTCCAGCACTGATGGCTAAAGGGAAACATTAGTTTTTATTTGGCCAGGGTAAAGTTCAAACTTGATTGAAATTGTGACGCGTTTTAATGATATCGGCCTCTTAAAAACATTTAAGTTTGACAAAAAGGGGGCAAAAAAGATGAAATCAGGATGTGGGAAAAACATTTTTACATCCATCTGCACTTAAAACAGCCGCAAAGATGCAAGATTCCCATACTCGGATGAAATACCTTCTTTCGCTCCTCCACATAAAACAAAAGTATTATTGACTTCTTTTCCCCCCATTTCTGTCCTTTTCTCTTCTCCGGCCTTTGAAATCATCCCACACTTGTGTTCAAATCATAAACCATCGTCCCCCTCTAACGGCGTGACGAGGGGGACCAGCAAAGTCCCCGGCGCCAACAACCGTGCCTCTAATGGAACCCCTTCTTTGTCTGAGAGCGTTTGGATCGAACAATAACTCGGTCCCTCTCAGACACGGTGCTTCTAGAAGTTGTTAAAATTTAATTAAAATCAAACTTCTCTGTTCTCCAGTGACAAAGTGTAAAACCATTCCAGCAGCTGCCTTCGCGGGTTTCTTCATAAAAGCTTCTCAGGCGTTTAAAGGCACACTTGTTGCAGAACATGAGCAGATTCAGTATATCAAGTAAAAGCAGAGTAGAAGTGGTCGTGTGTTGTCCGTAAAGAGTCTCCACTCATTTCGCTTCTTTTCTCCAGCTTCCCTGCAGGTGTCCATATCCTTGAGCAAAGTGGAGTTAAGTGTTGGAGAGTCCAAGTTCTTCATCTGCACAGGTAGGAACGCCACAATGTGGTTTTAATAATGTTTACATTTTTTTGTACATTTTGTCTGTAAGAAGAGCACAAAGTCATGAAGTATTGTAAAATCAAAGGACATCATTTTACGTTTGACATCTATGATCCATATATTGTGCAGTTTTTATGCAATTTCTAATATTTAAATGCAGTTGTTGTAATGGTAGAATAGAGCCTTTAATTGTGGTGATATTTACAAGCAGCTCTGTTACATTACTTCTGATTTACTAGACTTGAGTTCATGTTTCATGTTGGGACAATTATAATATCAGATTTTTGATAACATAAAGCAAGAGGCGCGGCAAAAGCAAATGAGGTGGATTAGTAGAGCTGATAATGTCGTCCAGGATGTGTTGCTTTGATATATCTTCTCTGCTGCCCAGATATTGGGATAAGATGTCATGATAGTTAAAGGCTTTGTCTTTAGTCAGAGGCCTGCTCAGATTTCACTACACATAGCAGTGACTGAGAAGATAGTTGAACGATATGAGTTATGACATTTCTTCTTCCCTTTGGGTTAAAGTATTTTTGCACGTCATAAATGAAGATTTTCAGCCATAATAAACATATGAACCTAAATATTTAGGTTTTTCAAATTAGGTTCAATTCAGTTTATGCATATAGCAACAAAAAAAATATGTTCTATAGGCACTTAAATCCCCCTTTAATAGGAAGAAACGTCCAGCAGAACCAGAACCTGGCTCAGTACGATCGGCCATCTTGCCTCAACCCACTTGGGGTTTGAGAAGACTGAGCAGACGCACGAAAAAGTAGAGAGGATGTAGATGTTGTTCCTGTTGAAACAAAGTAAGAAATTAAGAGCAGGAGATGGACGTCATTGAGAAGCTGGCTGCACTATCTCTGCTGATGCGCACACAACCACACCCCAGACAAGCTACTAATACACATTGGCTTACAGAAGATGGTAGCAGAGAGAGGAGTGGCCATAATGTCCTCCTCCTGCAGTCTGAGCCTAAAGGAGAACTGTAGAGATAGAAACACATGTTCTGCAGTTTGTCAGTCTAGGCTTTGATCTGGGCATTCTAACACATTGATACACTCTAATAGAAACCCGGTTGCATGCAAAGAAAAGCATTCCCACAGCATGGTGCTGCCTGGCTAAAATAGCAAGGTAGCCGAACCTTCTTTGATGCTTCTTATCGCTTTTCGTAACCAGCCTGAGCTGAGACCAGGTATCAATATTAGTTCCAACCATTTTGGCCTTTAGTCTAGGATTCATGGTAGCCGTGGGTCGTGTAATGCATCTGAAGACACCTCTGACTCAAGACTGTTGCTGATTTATAGTTTTAAAATATAGTTTTCGGCAGCATAACCAGGATGACATCATCAGGTGCTAATCCAACACCTTTGCTTTTGCCGCTCGCCTTTGTATCTCCGTCTGGTCATAGGATTAAAAAGCCGAGCAGAGAGATGCTGGAGTAGGGGATGTGCAAAGCTAAACCAAAATGTCTTACCAAGCTTTTTTCTCTGGTTTCTTGTGCAAATATCTTAGCTTTATCTTATTCAATTTTATCTTTGCAGTAAAAAATAGTAACTTATAATAGATCATCTTTTTACCTCAATATTGATTAAACAACATTGGTTCCATTCGACTTTCCAAGTTAATTCGTTTTAAATGTACTAAGATAGAATAGAAACTAGGTAAATAATAGTTTTTTGCAATTAAATGCTTGCCGGTTCTGTCTCTGGTCGTATGTTCTGCTTTGCTTTACTTTTCGGCGTTAGAGTAAAGAAGGCCGAACATAAATCTGCACAGGTGTGTTTGCTGTCAGAGAAGCAGCGGTGGGCCGTGTCACATCACCTGCGAGTCCCACACTGTGTGTGGACGTCCATGTCCTGTCACTGCAGTTTATCTTCGCGTGAACGGCGTGTACTGCATGCGCAACAGCGAATAGGCCGACGTCAACGCCAGCGGCGGCTCGGTGGGGCGGCCACGCTTCCTGGCAGGCCGGGCCCGCCTCCGACTGGTTGTCGCCGCAATCCTGCCAACCCACTTGACAGGGGGCTAATAATCAAGAGGCTAGAAACACGCTTGGAGGATTGTAAGCGGCTGTTAAAGTGTACTGAGCACCAACAAACTGGGGAGGAGGGGTAGAAATGGAAGAGCTGAATAGAAATGGTGACATTTTCAATAGAAAAAAAGGCTTTTAATGTGAAAAGCTCGCAGACGAAAGTTGAAAAGTTTCATAAGCAAAAATAAAAAGAGAGAAAAGAGAAGAAAGTAGCCACTCTGCACTGTCAGAAGGGTTAGTGTCACCTTTACCAGCCCTGATAGTGGCACTAAGCTGGACTTTTACCATGCTAGCAGGAGATTCCGGCAAATGGAGAACGCTGAAAAGCAGGCGAAGCATTCAGAGGCAAAAAGCCACAGGAAACTGAAATGAACCCCGTAAATAAAAAGTCAAAGTTGTCCTTGCTTTCGGCCGCCATGGAGGTTCATGTTTCAGTCGTATGTAGGTGAACGCAGACTTCATGGTGGGTTTGAGCTATGGATGTAGCTGCAGGACAAAAACATAGAGGCTATCTGTACGTTCACTGAACTTTAAACGCTATTTAATTAGATTCTCTGAACATTTGATCTCTTATAAGGATTTTCATTATGAAAACAAGGAGCCGCGTAATTAATTCTTCAATTTATGAGTAAAAACGATGGGTTAACTAAATGTGAACGGCATTTCCATAACTAGCGTCATTATAACTTCCTCAGTCAATAAACTTTAGCTTGGAAAATTTGAATATAAATGATTTTTGTACTATCTATTAATCAGGGTGGGTAATCAAAGAACTGATTGAGGTGTATTCAAATGTTTTCATCTCTGAGGTCTATGTTCCTCTGATTTATAACCATAAATACTAACAATAACACAAATAACAAAAAAAATGCTGGTTAGAATATTTTTCAATCATGCCTGATGTTTAAGTTTTGATAAAATCATGACTTTGCCCACAGCTGCAGTTTAAATTTGTGTTTTCCTGACGGATTCTGCTTCGTATTCTTTAACGGTAACTTTGAAAAGGCAGTAAAAGGTTTGGTGAAGAGAAAATCAAGCGGGTATTTAAATCCAGATCCAGAAGCCACCTTTGAATGAAATAATCAAAAATAAATCAGGTGGCTGAGATCGTCCTGTTAGGATCAGATGCTTTAAGGCCAAGAATACATAAAGAACACATTTTCCCGATTACTAGAATCAGCTTAATGGTATCTAGAGATGTTTGAACTGCTGCGTTTTTACCTGCTAATAAACACTTGACAGCTTTAACTTCATCCTCTGTCCCAGCACGTAGGATTTGAAACCTGCCGACTCGTTCTTGCTTTTATGGAGAAAGTCTGAGAGGCTTCCCCATCAGCGGGATCTGCTTTTGTTCTCCAGCTCTCGGCGGAGAATAGCTTTATTTTCCGTGTCACATGGCAGGGCTCTAAATCGAGTCTCTTTCTGCGGCCGTGGCAGGAGAAAAAGAACAAAGTGTGTGAGGCCGTGAGTGGAAGTGGACGCCGAGCTCACTGAGAGGCTGAAAGAAATGCAGACGGCTGCGGAACGTTAAGACGGGTGTTTAGATTGACCTTAGGAAGTAGTTGACTCTAATTAGTCCACATGCGAGAGCGAGAAAGTGCATTTGTTCCCGTGTCAGCTTGCACCCAGAGATATTGTTTATTTGGATGTTCCTGTAATTGTTAAAGAAAAAGCTCTTGGTAGAGTCAGTAGGGCTGAAAGCGGAGGGAACTCTGAATCTAAATGGTAAACTGCTTTATTAAAAAAAAAGACAACAAATTTTCAGATTTTCATTGCTTAATTATTGATAATTAAGTGTGATTACACTGTAATTATTCTAGTCTTTTCTTTCAACATCTTAAGACTCTAGTGGTTTTTCTTGGTTAACCACTGATTTATCCCCCTAAAGTACCAGCTCTGTCATGAAGGAACATAACAAGCGCCATGTTAACTGTGCTAATTGCTACCTGCTAACACTTACCCACCTTGTTGCCGGCTGTTCCGCTTCGTAGGTATTAATCATTGTAACCTTGCTACTCGGCAGATGCAATTGCTAAAGATGGTGGTGGGGGGTGTCTAAAGGGTGCTAGGTGGGTTTAATTGTGTTTTATTACAGTGGCGTCCTCACTGATTAGCACTCCTGGTAGAAAAACTGTGAAAAGTCCCTAAATTCATTCATCTCTTTTATGCAATAGACCTATTCACCGAGGAATGAAACAAGCTGGTTGAGTTTATGTCTGGTAAACCATCTTTTAAATCATAATCCTGGTAATAATTGTAACAGAGATCATTATATGCATTTTTAAAATATAAGGTGCTTTGTCATGTTGTCATCCTTTTCAACCAGTCCCACGTTTTTAGTGACACTCTAAAAGCTCGAGGCATAAACATTTGTATTGGTAGGTAAAATGCTAAATGCATATAAATAATCTACTGCTAAAAATACTAAAGAAATACAATTGTTGCACATTTAATATAACATACTCCCTTCACGTTTTAAATACGGCTAGGAATTAATTGAAAAAAAGTTCATGTTCATTTTTAAATAGGCTGCTAGAGACATACACGCTTGAGAAATCCAACTTAATGTGGTGTCAGTTTGACATTTTTTATGCTTTCAAATCCCCTTAGTTGTAATCTGTTAAATTGTGCAAAGGAAAAACATGTTAAAAAACAAATTATCTCCCATAAACGTATGCAAACTAGATTACTAGTTATTCTTGAAACCAAAGATTATACCTCAAATGACTCTGTAGCGCTGGTAAAGATTTTTTGAAGCCAACATTTCTCCTTCCATGAATAGTCGTAGACCATCAGTCGGGTAATGATTTTCCTCCTCTCTTGGCTTTAGCTGGCAAGTTTAAAGTCCATCAAGCCTTTGGGTTAAATTCCTTAAAACAAGTTACAAAAAAAATTTAAACAACACCAACCAAGAAAAAGCCAAAAACTCAGCATGTTCAAGCGTATTAAAAACATTGAGCTCATTGTGTACCGAAATAAGGAGAACGTCCAAGGAAGAAAATCATGCAACACTATTTAGCTAGCAAGGCTAACACAGCGACATGGTTCAGACGTTTAGACCGAAAGGGAAAAGACTGAAAATGCCAAGGATGCCTCCTGCTACAAGCTAATGCTATGACGGCAAGGTTTAAAAGTTCAGTGAAGCTCCCGTATCTGGAGCAGGGAAGTAAATATACCTCATGGATAGCATAAGCTAATGTTAGCAGGTTAAATATTTGCGTCATTGACACAAACAGCGCAATGATGCAATCTTGTCTGTTGAGATTAGCTTTCCAGCTGCAATGTTCCGAACTGAGCAACTGTACAAAAAAAAAAGGGCGACCACGTCTTCATTACTATTTAATTTAGCTGTAAAGGAATCGGAGGCTAATAAACTCATAAAGAACCCTAACTCATTGCGAGGTTGAGTTATTCGGTCCAGTTAAGGTTTGCTTTGGCATTCTTGTACCAAATCCAGATACCTAAAATTAAAAATAGGAAATTAAATGCATGTTTTATAATTTTTTCTTGCGTCTGGTTAGAATAATCTTCTCCCTCGTTTCTTTCAATGTGGATCCGACTCGGAGGGCCCGACAGAAACTCTGGATTGAGCAGAACGTCTGATGTGAAAAACCAACAGCTCCAGCTGAATCGGACTTCCAGTTGAGGCGCTAAAGGGGAGATTGTAGCAAACTTATTCTGCTGCTTCTTGTTTAAAACGACCACGTGTGACATCAACATTCAAAGAAATTCAGATTTTTATTAGCCGTGGTGATTTGCTCCAAAATGGATTTCTTTAACATTTTAAAGTTTGCATTAAACTGGACTATTGCACATTTCTTCTAGTCCTGATTTTAACCAGTATGGTTTGCACCGTATTTTCTCCCATGGATGCTGTTTTATTGCACAGTCTTGTTGTTAGGTCATGACCTCTGACCTTAACTGAAGCAAATAAACCTGCTGGTTGTTTAAACGTTGTTCTAGGTGGTTTCGTGAGGATTTATGGGACTACTGCAAATAAAGCTTAATGTCAATAACATTGTTTTTCTATCGTATAATTTATGTTTTAGATGTTTATGGGCACTTGCGGCAGTCAGAGGTTTCATTTAAATTATTTATAATAGCTAACCATGTAAAAAGGAGGACAATAATGAACATTTGTTTTTCATTTCTCATGGGAGGGATTGATTTGGCAAAATGTAATTAATGACTTAAACCATTTTGAAACAGCTTTTTGTATTTTGATTTATTTGAATTTTTTTTCATGATCTGAAAAGTTGTAACAGAAAGAAATGTGTGTACTTTCTGTTTGTTGTATACTGTGGAAGGATCATTTATAATTATAATTAAAGACTGTACGTGTTGGGTGTGAAACAAAGTTAAAATAACTTTCTCGGGTCACACCATCTTGGCTAACAACACAAATTCTGACTCTGATTAAGCAAGAGCTTTTGTTTATTTGTCCAACTTTGTGCCTTGGCCAGTTTCTTATATGTAATAAATGTATGTTACAAAGTAGTTTTACATTTTTACGTTGTTGTGGATCTGATTTGTAGTAGGTTTGGTAAATGATGTAACGTGATTATTAGATGTAAGTTGGATCATGTGAGATTAATTTTATTCATGAAAGACTTCAGTTCTGTCCTTGATGTGGAAAAGAAAAATACTTTCTGAAATATCTCAGTCTACCTTGTTTAGATATTTAAAGCCAGGGACGTCTTGTATCTTGTTTTTTTTTGCGTATTTCCAGTACATTTCTAGCCTAATCCTAAACTGCTAGTTTCTTGGTTGAGTTTTAAATGTGTCCTTAGTATATTTTGGCTCCAGAAGATTTTTATGGACCGTAATCTTCTGTCTGCAGGATGTGAGAAGATCCTCTCTGTATTCAATTCTAAAAACCTTTACCGATCTTCTTTTTGTTTTACATTTCCAAGTCTATTCTGATCTTAAAAGAAGGTTTTTTTGCTGCTGCCGGCAATGATGAATCAAAATGCCTCAGCTTTGCTAGCGTGTGGAGAAGTGGTCATCATTGTCCCGCCATCAAGGCTCAGTTTACGGTTACTTCTCCTGCCAAGATCTTGTCATCGTCCTGGGGCTTATGCAGATTTTGGGACGGCTCATTCATGCAGATGTAAAGACACAGCAGGTCTTTACATCTACATCTGCCAGGCTGAACGAGCGGAACAGGCCGGGACGCCTCCTCCGATCATCCTCGATTCAAACGGGGCCGTCGCCATGCCGGTTGCATCAGCACCGAACTCACGACCGTACTTGCTGTCAGACGGCTGTATAACGCGGAGAGGCAATAACATTGTGGCGCTAGCAGGTGGGGGGGGGAAAGGCAGCTGCGGTGATACTGGCTACTTATCAGTTCCTTTCCAGTGCCCACACGAAGCAACACAATCTGTTGGGTGCAGGGACGGTGGGTGATCAGTGAGCTTTGACGCTAAAAAGAAGTGGCAGAGAGGCCCGGGGAGTCTGCATGTGTGACGTTTTCTTGGAGTTTGTCTACATAGGATGCATCAGGACTCTTTGCTCCACCACCCTACTGCTATTAGCTCTCACTTCCAGGCTATGATCTCAGTTACAGACTGTATAGGTTGCCTCTTAGTTTCTCTTAAGGGAATGTTGTGTTTAATTTGTCGGCTTCTTTTACCAGTACGCTTTTCAAAAGAATAAATCCACCTCCTTGTGCTATTTGGGGAACTCTAACAATCCTGATCTGCCTCTTGTCTTGTTCTGGACTGATGGATAAGCCAGATAATGGCCATACACAGTCGCCCTTTATTTAAACAGATGAGGGGCACCTGCCGCGCGCAGATGGCTCTGTCATCTCCTTGTGTAGCCGTATGAGATCTCGCGGCGTGGCGCACGTAAGGACACCGGGGTTTTAGTTCGCTTTTGATCTGAACGGATTTGGGGCCGATGGCTGAAAAGAAAGTACTCCCTCTTTCAGTTCAGTGGTTTGTTGCAGCTGAAGCTGCTTAAGAGAGAGAGCGGAGCAACCAGGTCTTATCAATCAGATAACCTGAAATCATTGATCATCAGTAACCATGAGCACCATTTTAAGTGTATCTGAGCAATGCCAAGATCATAAAAGAAAACACGTGGAATAACAATGAAGAAGTGATTGTTGCTCCCATCAATCTGGGAAACAATTCCAATTAATCTGATGTCCATAATATTGGATGGACAATCTTCTTAAATAACAGAGGATATTAACATCTCCTTTGTTATTTTACTGTTTGGTTTTGGTTGAAGCTCTCCAAGCTGTTTAGCATGGATATAAGTATATAAGTATTAGACTAGTCTTCAGTGCTTTGAATGGATGTTGCAATGATTGAAAAATGTATTCCACCACAATTAAGTGGCAAAAAAAGAGCTGCAGTCCCCTGTTTTTTATTGAAGAAATGGCTGCTTTAGTGATGTGCATCAAAATGACTCCACTCAAGTCAAGATGTTAGAAAATGTTTTGACGCCGGCAGAAATATTGGGAAATATCATCTTGACATTATCAAGTGTGATAAATTTTATTCTCTCTTTCTCACATCTCCTACTAATCTACGTGACCATTTAGTAAAGTCATTTGAGACTCCTCTACATCAGAATGAGAGCTTAAACTTCCGATTTCAGCAACAATTATTGGACTCAGTTTGTCGATATGAATATTACACACTGTTGCGCTTACAACATGTTGTTATAATATTTGCGATAAACCCCACAATTTTAAGAAGTTTTTAAGAATTAGGAATAGTGATTAAATCTTGATTGTTTAAGGTGGAAGTCCTCAGTGAGGAGAGGCAAGCAACGGGGCAGTCTGAATCCTTTTAGATTTCACTCACCTTCTCGAGAGTCCAGTGACCTCAACACTTCTTCAGGGTGTACGGTGGATCTTTCCTATTCTCAGTTTAGTAATCTGTGTCTCTGAATAATTTAGCTGATATATCCAATGTTTGGTGTTCGAAATCTACTGTAAAATCTGCAACCTTATGTTTCTAGTTGTAAAAACCTGATCTCCAGTTTTATGTTCAGAAAAACAAATCATACTCATCCATCCAACTGATTTTGAGTTACCTTTGTCTTCTTATTTGTTAATTTAATGAGTCAAAACTTCTTCTTCCTCCTCTAAGGTTTATTCCATCTGTATTTTCTTTGTTTGCTTCCAGCCATCGGTGAGCCAGTACGACTGGAATGGTTCAATCCGCTTGGCGAGCGCATCCTTAGCTCCAAAGGAATGACGCTCCAGACCGAGGCGTCCCGATCCCGACTAATCATCTACAACGCCATCATCGAGGACGCGGGGATCTACCGCTGCCAGGCCACCGACGCCGGCGGTCACACAGAGGAGGCGTCGGTGGTGCTGGAGATCTACCGTAAGTTTCGTCTGTTACTACGCAACCGATAACCAGAGGAGCTTGCAGATGCTCCACCCTGGCCTCCTGGGGAGAGTCGGACATGGAGAGAATAAAGCCCTGAAAGTACGCTTTGATCAGAGGGAGAGACGGCTGATTCATATTCTAATCTGCACCACAAGCTGTTACAGATGCCCTGAACTTGAGCTACACATGCACCTGTGTCTATGTGAGAGTTCTTGTGAATCTGTGTTTGTGATTAAAGTATAATAACGGCCAGTGAAGCCTGCAGGACCCGGGGCCTGCCAGGCTTATTGAGAGACCTGGGAGTTCCTTCAGCCCGCTTTTGTGATCCAATAACGTTATGAGGCAGTGGAGACTTAGTCGCCGCATATATCGTCCCATCAGGGACTCTGTCCTTTCAGAAATCAGCCATTTATCTGCCCTGATAAACACAATACGCATCCAGATCTCAAATGCTCAGCCTCTATAGAGGAACACATCAGTTTGCAATCAAGTTTAGCTTTATAACTGAAACTGTATTACAGTTTTAAACTATGGAGTTTGATACTCAGAGAATATCTTTGAATATTTACCTTTGACTTCGACATTTTGATATGCACATCGTAGAGAATCCCCCAATAGGTTTAACCTGTTATCCCCTACGACCCGGTACCTGGTCTGGATTTGAATCTTTGTTTCCTCCTACGTTCATTCCTCGGCTTTACCTCATCAGTATCCCCAGAAACCTCAACCTCTTACCTAGAAGCTGATAAATCTATGCAAACCAAACACAGTTAAAAGCAAAAGCAATTGAATCATAATGTACACAAATGCCTCAAATCTCGTACTCAGCTGATCATCACAGTGCTCATTAAATGTGCTAAAAGCACAGACCCTAAATATTGAAAATGAAAAAACATTTATCACAGTCCAACCAGGATTGATTCAGCCAAACAAATAAAAAACTGTTATGTTGGACCCTCTAAGCTGAAGACTGGCCGTGTGTAAGATTGAGCACTGAGGCAGCAGACATGAACGGACCGTTCATGTATTGTTTGATCTGAAGCATAGATTGTGTTTGGAGCACAGTGGCGTCCCCAAAAACTTTTATAACGCTGGAGTCATTGGAGCTGATGACCAAGAACTGCAGGACACGTGTCCGTCCCCAGGATTCCTCATTATTAACAAATCTATTGGGACTCTAATTGTGACAAAAAATAAAATGTATTTTTTTGAAATCGGGTAATCTCTGTGTCTTTTAGATGTATCTACTAATGCAATAAGTCTGTAGCTTTGCTTTAGTATTCTCACATTTGCACCGGTAATGTCCATTGGTAGATCTACGGTTTCTGAAGTTTGCAACCTTAATCATGACATCTCTAAAAGGTTGATGTAGTGCTTAATGTAAGGCGACGGAAAGAAATTCCAAATCTTTTATCTTTTATTCCTATTCTCTCCGAAACAGTAGCCGGTGTTGCGATACTTCGACTTTTGATGTAAACACCAAGTGTAATCAATTAGACCGAGCAAAATCTTCAAAGAATCCAATCCGTCAGTATGAACTTGAGAAATCATGGCATCTTCATGGAATATGGCTCTAAAATCATTGTAGAAGACCACAATTTATGGAATATTCTAGTCACTGTATATCTAAGCAACATTCACACAGCACATCTTTAAAGTTGTTTAGCCATGAGAGTCGACCGTACCGTCACAAGATCATAAGATGACGGAAGCTCAGAAGGAAAACTGAACACCGCTTGGTTCAACTATTGTTTACGTCTGGATTTATCACATCTAGCTTCTTCTGGTGCAGATATATGACACTTGGATTATTTCAATGAACTGAAAGTCAGGTAAAATGCAACACGGCTGTCGAGACTGTAGAGGATTTGAATACTATAAGATACGTGTCCAATTCAGTAATCTGGATGAGGGTGGGTCTCGACCTACATAACCTTCCTCCATTGCTTTAGATGGAAATCGTTACCCTCCTTTGCAAATTGAAGCCTTTTTTCTTCGGTTAGCATCACAGATTACTGGTTTTCCTTTGGCTTCGCAGCTATTTAATCATCTTATAATGCCTGTTAAACTGCTTATAACTTAAAATGTTAAACACAACACAGAGTTGTGCTGTTTTCTTGGCAGAAAATTTTCTTCTATTTAATTTCAATTGTTTCAGATCGCCATCATTAAGGATGTTTTTCTCAACATCCCCTCCTCGAGGATGATGGTTTCACACTTTCCTTTGTGCTTTTAATAACACGTTGGGCTGTTCTTAACCCCTAATAGTAGTTTCTGCAAACTTCCTGAGATGTTTTCTCGGATTTATACCAATGATTTGATGCTTCTTGTTAAATAATTTCTTCCCAGCTGAAAGATAACGCACGCAGCAATTATCCAATCAGTAGTTCCTACCTATTGGCCCAGTTAACTTAACTTGGTGACTTTTTTTTTTTTGTCATCTGCCACTTTTGACTGCGATCAATGAAAAGTAGTCACCGAAATTGACTGGCATAATCTTTTTTTATTTTGTACCATAGCATAGGCACCACTGTAGAAATAAATACGGACACCAATCTATATTATTCTTAATAATTTATTGGGTGCGGCAAAAAAATTGACACGTTTTTGAATTTAGAATGAAATTCCTATTGAATGTGATGCACCAGTATTTATTCATTAGTTTTTCACCTCTGCATTTCCATACAGTCAATTTCTGAGGCCACTTTAAGAGCAACCCAAGATAAATAATAAGGATTTAGGATTATTTAACATGATCTTTAAGGGATTCGATAAGCTGGGTAAATAAATATCAAACTTGTGCATGATGCTGAATAAATAACAGTGACTACATCATTAAAATTGCCTGAGTTTAGATTAAAAAAAAAGAAAACGATAGGAACCTTTCCTGTTGAACGCCAGATCAGCTACACGGAAAGAATTTACAATAAAGTCCAAAATTCATTAATTAATTTCCCTGTGATCCTGTGACCTGACTAACTAAATACCCCTCTGCGAAACGTCAAAGTACACAGATTAACTCCAGGAGGCACAACAAGATCATATGGACGTCAGCATCTGGAAATCCTCACCCGCTGCGCCGTCTTCCCTCTCCAGATGAGGCATTAGCTGAGACATCACAGCTCCTCAGTCCCACCTGCTGCCGCTCAGTCATGGCCTCATTCGCCGCATAACCGTCGCCGTTGTTTCCCTGGCAACCGAGCGCCGCTCGCACACGGCCCCGCGGTGTCTCTTCTCCATGAGGAGAATGAGAATGTAGACAGCGCCCGGAGCCAGAGCTTGCCGTCCTGTTGGCGTGCAGCTGGAGCAGGAGAAGGCTTCTTGGGTGGACGCTGGAATGCAGCGTGTTGGACAGAATCGTCAGCGCCTGCAGACGTTTCCACACACGTTGCCTGCCAGAACAATGCTAAATGCCTCCTGGGTCACGCCTTTAAATTATTAAATTCATTCAGACTCCATGTCTACTTGCGCTCAAAATGCATCTACAAACATTTATGAAGTAATGGGTGTTCTCCAGACCTCAGGGAAGTCCAGTGTCATATAAATCAATAAATGCCACCTCTAAACTTTATACACACCGCATTAGCTCAATGAGAGCTTCATCAAAGGGTTTTCAGCCTCATTTGTCAGTAAATCCAGAAGACACAGATGGAGGTGCCAACAATCAATGACCAGACTCGCAGCTATTTGTGAGTGAAAGATCGTGTCTAGCCAGGATAGGAGCACCACAGGGAACTGTACTCGCACCATTTATTTCCCTGCTCTACATCCAGATCTCATGTTATAGGGAATGTTTTTTGTCATACTGTCTATAAAAAAGACGTTTTATGTAAAAAAAATTATTAAGACTAAATCTTTAATTTTTACTGAATGCAATTAACATACTCGGCAACTTTGTGCAGAGCGACAAGTTTTGGACAACTTTATGCACAAAGTTGTGAGACTGTGCATTTAGACCACAGCAATAACAGTGATTATCGTACATACATTCATCTGCTTGATATAACGATGTGTGCTATCAATTGACTGACAAATTAAAAGTCTATTGCAACTTTTGTCTACACGTCCGACATCTGCAGAGATATTAAGATGACTCGACTATCGTCTCGTTTGTTAGAGTTGGACAAGAAGTCAAATATCTGCATCCAGTAAGAACAGGACAATACAATATTTTTCTGTTCTGGGAAGGACCATACAACTCCTGATGATGATGTTTAGAAGATGAATTTTACACATCAAGAAAATATGAGGAAACCCTCAGCATCTTGCTCATGAGACGGTCGTACTCTTGACTTAGAACCGTTGTGATACAGAAGGCTAAAGGAGAGCCTTTCTTACCACAACCCTTGAACTCTACAACAATTCTCTTTAAACAGTTGTATAATATGAATCTAGATCAGGTGAGTCTTTTTCACTTGATGATAAATCATGACACTTTGTTATAGGACGTGTCTGGGTTTGTCAGTTTATGTCTGTTCATCTTCGGTCAGGCGTCACGTTAGAGCACAATTAGTGCGTGGCGCTCTTTATGTGGAAATCGACTCGCCGCTTTGGTTTCGGTAAACAGAAATATCACTACTCAAGTGTACCGAAAAATTTTCTGCCAACGTGATCGTTTCGCAGCGCTTCAAAGTCGACCTGATACAGCACCCGCATGATGGAAAAAGAACGGAAACTGTAAGGCCTTCTCGTCCAGCATCGGTGTCTGACCTCAAATTGGATCAACCCTTGTGGAGAGGAAGCAGATGGAATTACGTTTTTTTAGGAATGTTTGATATATCGGGATTGTGAAAATTAGCAATTTATATCAATCATAACAGTGATAACAATGTTGGATATTTATATAGGCTTTAAATCTTCATATCGATGCATCCTCAGCACTATTTTGTAGTGATTTGACCTTTAGAACCATATGTGGTAATTGTCTATCTCATTTTTATAAAGCATTTATAAATTAGATGGGTAACTTTTTTACTCTGGTCTATCACCGGAACCCTTATTGTAGAAAAAAACCCTGAAGTTATTTCTCAGACACCTTCAATCACATATTTCATTAAAGTTTCCACATTAGTGCTTATTTGGCTAATTTATTCCCTACCGGCTGTTAAAGCTTAAAAACAGATGTGGATCCCAGATGATATCGGGCTGAGGGAAATGGGCTGATATCAGGTGGTTAATCTTGACGTGTGTTTGCAAACAAGAGAGCAGAAACTCTGCAGCTGCTGAGTGTTTTCTCAATTTGCCCGATGTCAAGTGTGCAGCAGCGTTTCTCCAGAGAGGATGTTTCCTTCGCTGGTTCTCTTGTCGAGCAGCGTGCCGACAAAAGGGGTTAGGAAATGGATACAAACACGGTAAATAACTGACAGAGGTATTCAAACTTCACAGAAAGGGAAAAGTGGAGGGCGGGGAGGAAAGATGAGTAGATTTTTTATTTTTGGTGGGAGCACAACTAAATAATGGGAGGTGAAATGAGAGCAGAGTGAGTGACAGAAACGTGCAAAGGCATCCATGAAGTTAATAAAGACGGCGAGATTCCAGACACGTCCGCGGGCGGAGGGTGCATTTATTCACGCCCTGGTAATACGCCACGCAGGTGGCGGCCGCTGCGCCACCACAGCCAAGCTTGGACCACATTAGGGAGGTGTTTAGCATCAACCTCTAACAACTGGAATAACCAAAAACTCATTTTAGGGGGTATTTTTTTATAACAAGTTAAATTTTTCTTTTGCATTAAGGAAGTATTTTTGAAATTGTCTCCATTTTTGATATGCCTTATTTATTAACTACACACATTCAGTTCTTTACCCTGACATTTAAACATATCAATGTTTAACCTAAATAAATAAAATCTAAATAAATAAAATAAGATATTTCCAAACACGTAAAAAAACAAAAAAAAAACATCTTGTAGTTGCAGAAAGTTGGGTAACTTAGGGTGCTTCTCGTATCCTTCTACCAGTCTATCACGTTTCTTTCTGGAAAGTTTGGCCAACTTCTTACTTCCAGTTTTGGAATGTTTGGGAGGTTTCTTATACGTTCAGCTCTCATGTTTTCACATCACAGCGTCTCATTTAGTTTAAAATCTGAATGTTAGTCATGTTCATTAATAAAGGGTGAATTCATTGTTGGGATGAATAAAAAAAACATAAGATCCCATTAAAAATGTAGGTTTTGTTCGTGCTCATTCTATTTGAGTTGGAAAGTGGTTTGTTTACAGGTAGAACATCAAAGATTAACCATTTTTACTCAGAAAACAGAACAAATCAGCAGAAATCCTTGGGTTTTTATCCCATGTTGGGGTCTGCTTTCAGGACTTGCTTGGATGAACAGATGAACATGTTGGCCAATTTTTTTGTGTCCTCCACTTAAAGTTGTCTGTTGTCTTAACCTTGGGATTGGTAAGTTTTAAATAGTGCTGATATCATCTATCTAGTAGATATCTGAGGTTAACCATCTCTATGTTCTTTATCTCCTCCTGTCGAGATACTTCTGTGTAAACATTGAGACGGTTAAAGTAGAAATAAAGAGCATTTTATTTACAACTTAAAGGGCATTTTTTCAACACAATTAGTTTTACTTTTCATATTTCTTACTATCCTTAATCTGATAAACTTCCATAAAAATAAAACACTTGCTCCAACAATCCAGTCTAGAAGAAATTACCAAGAACAGGCGTTTAAAACTTTTGTTGTCGACTTCACAGAGAGGCTGACGTTCCGGGACGTCAAGTCACCTCAGGAGTTTCGGCACGGCGACACGGCGGAGGTTGTGTGTGATGTCATCAGCTCGCCGGTGCCGGTGGTCGTCTGGTATTACAAGGACAACGAGATCACGGAGGAGCACCACAGTAAGTCATTGTCACTTTCTGTCTCCGTTTGATTATCTCTTAGTTGTTTTTACTAGAAGGGAACATGACTTTCAACTTATTTTTATGTTGATTATCCAGAAATTCGTGAGCAAATATAGTTTAAAATGATGGTTAGTATGAGCTATTAAATGCTGCGGCCCATCTCCTCAGGCTCCTCATTTAACCCCTCATGCCGACTCCTTCTCAAGTATTTTTCTTGCGGATGCATTTTTAATGATCATTCTTTCTAAAGCAGGATCAACTTTTCCAGTTTTTAATGACTAATTAAATGCTGGGAAATTCTGGAGTTTGAGGAAGGTGAGGTGTTAAATGAACTCTCACCCCTTATGGTTTTTTCCTGCAGACTAAATTGTTAGCAATAAGTGCTGGAAGTGAACGTGACCTTGTGTGTAAATGTCTGTAAAGGCACTGAATTTACTGGTAAAACTGATAATTTAGTACATTTAGCTGAGGGATCTGTCAAATATTCTTGATGTATGGCGAGTTTTTAACTGACTATAGTTAAAATGGCTGCTTTCGCAACCATAGGATACAAACTATCAGTAAAATATCAAACTTTCCCTCTACAGTGAGTTTCCACCACTCCCTACCTGAAAATTCGACAAAATTTGTATAAACATGTCTTAAAACCATCGTCATTAAAAGAGCAGTGCGGCAAGTTTATTTCACCACCTAAGAAGTCATCTGCTGAAAACTTCGTTGTAAAACTCGGTATGTAATCGTCTCTCCGGACCAAAGAAAATAATAAACCACATGTAAAGCAGATAAAATGTACTTCTTAGTTAGCTAAACTCAATTGTACAACATAGAAAATATGAAGTAAAAATGCTATGAAAGAGACTGAATGTCTGAATCAGGAGCATGTTGTAAAATTGTCCTTGTTTTATACAGAATATAAACTGATTATCAGTACATTTCGGTAGGATAGGATTTGATTTCCCCACAAACGATTTTGATTATTTATTTTTATATTTAAAATCATTCCTTTGAGTTTTCATACATACAGAAAAGTTGATGGTGTGTTTTTCTTACTTTTTTATTTGTGCCATGAAGCTGGATCTGGTTTAATGTTAAAAAGTCCCAGAAAAATATGAAAAATGTTTAGAGAAGCTCTGATACCTGTGACCTTTCTGGGTCACTTGATTATATTTTCAATATTTCAACAACAGTTGTTGTTTTTTTATGTTTGTTTTTTAACAACAAAGAACAAAACTTTTCTGTTTCAGCCTTTTTAACCCCTGTAGATGCTTGCCTGGTGTACTATATCTGCTGCTGAAGTCTTCTTGACCACTAAAAGAGTTTTAGTAGTTAAAAAAAATGTGGTTACAGTAAAATATTTACATTTATTCAGATTTTGTCTTTGGAACAAAACAAAAAACATAAATGACCCCCTGCCCTTTTTACAAATTATATAATAAAAAACTATAATTGGAGGTTATTTTAAATTATTACGATATAGATATATCCTGTATCGCAATATAGAAAAATAATATCGCGATATTTGATTTTCCTTATATATCGTCCAGCTCGAGTTACACAACAACACAAGGTTGAATTAAAAAAAAATAAAAAATCTTGTGCTAACCATACAATTTTTATGTGCTGCCAAAGTTTCACTCATACTTCGTCTGACTAAAAATGTTTTATCTCTCAAGCAAACATCCTGTTGTGTTCGATATTTTTAGGTGGTCAAGTGTCTAAAGGCACCAATTGGGGTTTATGATTTAGGTTTTTATGGATCCAAAATCTAAAAAACTACATCCTTGAAATTCCAGAAATCGAGAAACCAAAACACAATCTATAAACGTTGAACCGTTGCTTGCTCCTACAATGTGAGCACAACCTACCAGTTTTTGTAACAAAGCCATTGAAAGAAGCCGAAATTATATGTTAATTGTTGCGTTCTGTGTTTTAGCCACCAGTGGGCGCCTTCGGTGCTAGAAAAATACCAGCAAAAACTATTTCCCCCATTATTCTGTTGTGCCAAATAAACAGTTTTGCAACTCATACAGGATTCTGGTCATTGAGAAAACCTTTTTTCTGCTTCAGATGTTTTCATGTAGCGCATCAAGAGGAATCAGTAACTTGCCAAGAGACGTACTGTCCTGCAGAGAAAAGCCTGGCACTTTCAGCAATTTCAATTTGGTACTGCAATTTGGATAATAACAGTTGTAAGAAGACCCCGTTCACACAGGAGCTGAATCTGCACTTTAATATTGAGCAAATAAATGCTCATGAGCTCTGATGGTGTTGTACGTTATTAAAAGAGGCCAGATAATGCGGCAAAAACACAGTTCTCTAGGAAATGCTTTTCCCTTTCTTTGTGTTGGATTCACAATGAGACAAGGATATCAGGATCTTTGAATAGAAACCCACTGGAGGAGGCATTTAATTTGGACGGAGACCATGTTAACAAGCCTCTCTGAGAGGATGGATTATGGAGCTGCCGGATGGGTGACATTCAAAGGCGCTGCTTTCCCAGTGAGATTAAAAAACACACCAGGAAAAAAAACACACAAAGAAAACATAAAAACAGTGAAGAAACGGCTGTTTTTTTCCTGCCGTACCGCCAATTCTCCATGGGAGATTTCTCAGTCTCATTGTCAATCCTCCTCTGTTCCCTGTAAGCAAAAGATGATTTATACCATTTATAGAGCTCTCCCTGGTAATCCCACCCTTTTTTTAAATTTAACTGTGTTAAATATCAGGAGAATGGTCCATTTAATTTGCAAAGAAAAGGGAAGCTGAGGGGAAGAGAGGCACTCAAAGGAGAAATCCATTCTTAGTCATTTCCTCTGCTGTAAAATCGGTAATGTAGTGAGAAGACGACTCATTATTTCATCCTCCCCTCCTCCTTGATTCACAATGATGTTCCTTCCTTGGGAACAAAAAAAAAAGAGGAACCCAAGCACTGATTGGAAAGAGTGACCCTTTGAATCCTTGTATCTGTCACTTTTTTAATTGAAATTCAAATCTTCTGTGGCACTACAGCAATGAAGCATCTTCCTACTTCTTCTTTTATCCTTTCTGCCCAACTGTGATGCTGGGATATAAAAATCTAAGGACTTCTGACCAATCTGACGCTGTGAGCCCTTCAGTGTTAATCTCTTGGGACTTTATCAGGTAAAAAGATACTGATACTGAGCCAACAAGGGAAGAGTGGAGATTACAGTTTTCCTCCAGAACCGCACTAAATATCGTCGCCGCTAAACCGGAGGGTTTAATATTCACAACGCAAAGGTCTGTTCGTACTGCAGTGATTGTTCGCTGGTTCTGAATTTGGGGTTTTCAAGTTGATTCAATACTTAGCTTCAGTAAAAGCATTAAAGGTTACATGGAGAAGGATGCACAGATTGGGAAGAGAGGATATAAGAAAAACAATCATATATCACACCCGATATTGTCATCGCAATACTTAATAATTAACGCCCAGATTTCCCTGCTTGTCTAAAAGTTTGACTCTTGCCCGCCACGGAAACGTATGGGAAAGCGCTTTTCAAAATAAAAGCATCACCGCTGTTCTTCATGCGCGTTGTCGTTTTGTCGTTTCCATGCTCCTCTCCGCCCGACCCGCGAAGGCAGGCTCCAGGTGCTGCCGAACAACAACCTGCAGATCCACCAGGTGACCAAGGCGGACGAGGGCGTGTACCGCTGCGAGGCCAGCGTGGAGGCCCGCGGGGAGATCGACTTCGTGGACATAGCTGTGGTCGTCAACGGTGAGTCGCTGATTTCTTTCCCAGATGCACGGCTTTAAATGTTCTGGTGGGGCTGTAAAGTTATTCTTCCTGTTGCACAATGACTTTGTAGCACGATTGAGCTACGTTTACCTCCACCGGTCTGCCACAGGTTCGGTTACTTTCACAACAATAATCTGGAATTTAGCAAATCACATTTCCGTTTTACAGTTGTGCTGAAGTTCAACTCGCAAAGTTCAAACTGAATGTCAGAATGGGGATAAAAGGGAGTTTACTTGTGTGTTAGAAGCTGTTTAAAAGGTCTATCTTGCTCTAAGTGGATGGTTCACGTTGGTGGTGTACTAGGCCCACTTAGATTCTCATTACAAACCCAGCATTCTTTAGACAATCAGACAACCAGATTATTTCATATCTTCATACCCAGTGGTGTCCTGATAACAGTATGTTGCCAACCCAATATGACTTCAGCATGACTCGCACAGACTTTTATTACTTTTATAGTGTCAACTAATGAGTTACATAAATGTTAAATGTAAGAAACTTCTTATAGTGTTATATTTCTTTGTTTTCATTATGTTTGAAATATCTTAATGAACTCAGCCTAGTTTTTACTGATATTCCTTAAACCAGCCTAGTTTTTACTGATATTCCTTAAACCAGCTCCAACACTGGTCAACCAGAGCCACTGTCCTGCAGGGTTGCATCTAAAACCTGCAGTTGTTGGAGACCCCTGCCTTAAACGCACCACAGATGTACGACAGATGTTTCCTTGTGTTTCTCCTCATTACAGCTGTGTGTAGATCCCAGAAACTGAGTTTTATTGACATTATTATATAATTTAGGTGTATTTGCTGAGTGTTTTTATCTTTAGCATGCATTTTTAAACCTTCCATTTTCTCTGGCGCCACTGGAAACTTGTGCATGACAGGTTTTGCTCTCAGCTGCAAAATGTAATCAGACTTTAACAATAAGTGCTACCACACTACGAATACTGCTTATACTCATTTCCTCCTGGATAAAACCTAATTTATGGATGGTATAGGGGTGATTTCAGGGTAAATATTCACTAGAAGACCTTCTACTTTATCCTCCACCAGTCATCATGGTTTGCTTAATAGAGGTAGGAGTCAAATATGAAGCAGCCTCTTACTCACTACTATAGACGCGTATTGTCTTCCTCCAGCTCTAAATAATTAATCCTGGGGACGAAAATCAGGAAGACAAAGCAGAGGTCCCAGCTTCAATTGCCAAGCACACAGCATTCTGTGCATCCCAGAACAGCCTAGTTTGATGATTCACTCAGGTTCACTTCTATTGGAGCGAGCTGGCAGCTTCATAATGTCACCAACCTTCATCAACATTAAAGTCAATTTTGTTATAGAATAGCAAAACCAAGAAGATAGAAAACATGTTTTTATAATCCTATTGCAAAAGGCTTAACTTTAGTTCTTCACTTTTTTCAACTCATTTGTCTCACATGCATGAATGTCTGTATGATTGTTGTTGTAGATTTGCGCTGTAAATAAACAGAATTCAGTTAAATTTTTTAGGTTTAGTACTGTGGTTTCAATTCAAAATTATATTTGTATATCAAATGACCTTTAAAAAAAAAGAAAATAATTTAAACATATCAAAAAGGAACTTAAAGGAATCACATTAATAGATGCTAAAGATGGCATTTTTTAGGTTTATTACCCTTTAAGGCCCAAATGTTATTAAGAGCCATATTTGAAACTCTAAAGAGCAACATGTGCTTCTGGAGCTGCAGGTTTCTGGATCTAGAACTGGTATGGAGGCTCGCTTTCTTGCTTTTAATCTTGCTTTTAAAAGCATTTCCTGTTCAATTGTTTTTATTCGTTCAAACTAGTCCAGCTATAAGAAACTTCCGCAGGCCACCATGCTACCAATATGAAACAAGAACTTTACATTTTGCTCAAATCCTTTCCCTGCAATTAATAAAAACACAGAAATGCTTTGCAGCAGTCGACAGAACCCATCAGTCGTTTCTACAGTGCAAAACGGGATAGTTATAGTATTTTTATTCTGTTGGAGAGATAAAATGCTGATGGTGATTCCAACGTTTGAGCACAACCAGGTGATGGTGGGAGTTTTTCAGGATCATGAGCTCAAGTCTAGTATGTTTTCTCTACACTATGATTAACAAAAAATCATCCGCCACCTGCTGCTACATGAATGACAAAATTGTAATAAAAAAAATTTAACAAACTAAATCTCTCCAAGCAGAAAAAAAACACAAAGAAAAAACTGCACAGCTGGTTTTTGTCTTCTGGTTTCGCATAAACCCACAAACGCATTCATCTGGATTCCGAGCACACGCGTCACTCCTCTTCACGCGGCGCCAGCTGATTGACGCGCATTAGCGACCGGCCGCCCTCTGCATGCACAAGTTGTTTTTGGAGCTCTTGTTCTCTAAAGCGAACACAAATCCTTGCTTTTGTTCAGGTGGAAAAGGTTAAAGGTGCGATAACTGAACAAGAGGCAGCGACAATTCCCACCAGATGATGAAACTACCGAAATCTGATGGTCGGGTTATTTAGGTACAAATACAGTGAAGTACTCAAACCCCTGTCGGCCATGTTAACTCACAAACCTTTATTTATATTAGATTTTACCTGGAAAATTATGGGTAATGTTATTTTTATTCAGATATTCTTAAATAAAATAAAAAATCAAACAGATGCATAAACAACGAGATCCACAGCAACAGAGTAGCAGATAGAATTAAATCTAAACATGTAGAGAGAGGACAGACCTACTCAGATATAGATGTGTATCTTGAGTGACAGGGTAGGAAATAAATGACTTATCAGAGATTAAGCTGCAAAAGTTGCTTTGGTCAGATCAGACAAATGCTGTTAAAAAAAACAAAAAACTTGATGGTATTCCTGTAAAACGGGAAAAAAAAGGTTTTGGCTGCAGCAACAAAGGGACATTTTAGGGACATTTTTCTTTAATTTTGTATTCAAAATTTGTACTTAAGAACTAAAATGGGCACTTAAAATTGACTAGGTAACTAATGAAGCTAGCTGGGGAGTAAACTTGAAGAGTTATTCACATCTGAGAAGAGAAACGAACAACGGTAAACTGAGCAGGCAAGAAAAGAGAAAAAGAAACTGTGGGATCGATAAACAAAAAAAAATGAATTGATAAAAGATAAATCTTAACAGACTAAAAAAAACAGATGTAAGTTTAAAAAAAGATGTAAAAAATAAAACGCTTTATGAGTGACATATAGAAAATGCAATAAAAATAGTTAAAATGTCACAAGGAGAATAAAAAAGACAAGAAATTAACCATAAATGATCAAAATGAAGCATAAATAAAACGAAACTGTAGAGATCACAAAACAACTCAAATGTCATGTTTGAATGGCTGATTTAAAAGTTTTGACCAATCATCCAATAGATGACTTGTAGCAAGACTTGGAAAAATCAACAACAAAAACAAAGTGTTCACTCCGAGGGTTGGATATAAATGATTCCCACACTTTACTGATTTCTATTTGCAACAGAGAAAAAAAAACCCTGATATGCGTCAGTTCATTTTAAAACAAACTGTAACATCAATAGTTTCTGCCTGGTACCAGATATAACCAGAGATTTGAGGCAGATCAATGATGCTAAAGTCGAGATATCTCCATTAGTTCACAATAGAGTCGTCATCTTCTACAGACTGTGTTGCATTCACCCGACTAAACTCGTTTTCTGGCTGGCTTGATCTTTAAGCTTCTATTAGAAAGAGACTTTTCTCTTTCTCCTGTAATGCGACAGAAAAAACACAAAATTAGTAATGGAGCTTGGTGCCGTGGTCCAGAAATCAAGGGATGTCATTTTAATTTTCTCATTTGCTCTCAATTACGGTGAGTCACCTGAGACTGCCGGCTTGATTGAAACGTGATCTCGCTAAAGCCACCAGCGTCTTGTAATGCTCGAACAGCTGCAATATTGTCTCTGCCTATGTAATTCTCTCACACTTAATGTAATAGCGGCGCGGGCTCCAGCCCAAAAAAAGTATGAATTGCATTTAATTTAGCACACCACTTACCTCACTTCTGTGGAAGATCCAATAAGCCGGCTCAATGAGGCGCAGCCTATTATTGCAGTGATGCAACACTTGCCATGTGGCACCGAGATGGGACGGGCCGCGCCGGGATTTGCTGAGCTCGCACTCTGAGATCCTAAGCCTCACTTGATAAACTCTACTCTGCCTCAGGAAGAAATCCTCTGCTCGCTCCATCTTATTGGATGTTCAGCCCCCGAGGCGGACACAATATGATTTGTTTAAACACCACTTGGGCCTCATGATAGGGTGCTAAGTGTGGTCTGAAACTTAAGGTTTGATTTAACCCCTGAACTCCTGAATTTACACCCAACTGAACAAAAACTGTTGATTTTGCTGTCATTCCAATCTTAATGTAATTATATTATAATTATCTGAATATTGCCCCTACCATTAGTGTTAATTTAGCTTTGATTCTAATTAGATACACTAGGCACTGAAGGAATAAAACTAACTTTCAATATCAAGTATGTGTTATTGCTGGAAGTTAGGTCAAAATATATATTTGAACAAATGCTGATACTAATTATAACAGTTTTAAAAAATATATATAACTAAATTCCAATTTTTTGTCCCTTGAGCTCCTATCAAATTTTTACTATATCAATTCAATGCAAACATTTTAATTTAAACCTCTGTTTTTTCAGGAATGGCTGCTTATTCGCCAGTTTTTTTTTGTACAGATAAATACCCCAAATCCCTTATAGACCTTTCCCTTTAAGCTTATTTCCATTTCATAATTGCAAACAACGCATAATTATAATGTTAATTGATGAAACACGACTTATTTGTTGTGATTTGAAAGCAATCCTTTGATTGGATAATTAAAATGCATGCACAGAATTCCCTATATCTACCATTAAATTATGCATATTGGTTATTATTAGTTTTACGAACTTGCATCACTACAAATCGTAATTTTGATATAAGTCAATCGAATTTTTTTTTGGGGAGTAACCTAATTGGAGTTAATAATAGTTACTGAGTTAGATAAGCACCATAACACATATATCAGCCAACATGTGTAGTATATCCACACCAGCAGGCCTTACGTTCCAGTGAAATAACGATGATGCTAATTAACTTTACCACTATTTGAGGGGTTAGCATCACGATCCTGAGCCTTAGTTGCTAAAGCAGTGCATTTAATATTATGCTTCATGCACAATATACCAGCAAAGAAAGACGAAAGCAGAGCTGATGAATGTTCAGAACAAAGCATGGAATAGTGATGCAGATGAATTTGTCTTGCTGGTTTCTTGGTTTGATGATCTCATCATTACTTCTTAGTCAGAAGCCCTGATATTTTTATTTAGTTTTTGCTGGTTTGACTGTTGTTTGTCATCTTTATTCCGAGTTTTCAGATCAACAAAATAAAGTAGATTTCTGCTTGTTATTTTTAAATCAAACCACAAATTGTCAAAATCTGAGACATCTTTTTGCTTTGTTTGCTGTTCTTACATTATTTCATCCTCTGTAGATTTTATCTGTTCATTTACTTTCAACCTATTTTTTATTTACTTTTGATTATTTGAACTATAACTATATATATATATATATATATATATATATTACAAAAAGTTATAAATATAGCAAACATTTTTCATTTTATTTTAAAACTAACATCTCTACATATATTTAAAATTTTCACTTTAATTGTTTTAAATTTTTTTAACTTTTTTTAACTTTTTTAAAATCTTTAATTTAATTGTTGTAAATGCAAAAGATGCCACATTTAAAAGCAATTTATGAAATGTATTTCATATAAAGTTAGGTTTTAAGTATGTCTGCAATTAGAATAATTTGCAATCCTTAGAAACAAACTATTAATAGAAAGTTATATGCTTTTTCTGCACTTTGTAAATACTTTGAATGTTAAACTTTAAAGAGCTTTTTAACCCCAAATAAAAAAAATTCCACAACTACTTGGTTAGGGTGTGGAGAATATTAAACCAGCATTTCTAGATGTTTATGCGTAATATTGCAGAAGGACAGCGTTGGCTTTAGAAGTGTCTCTAGAGCCTTTGCATTAGTCAGTAACACTAACAGGCCTTGGCCAAACTTCCTGTCTCTGATCTGACAAAGTGAGCAATTGTTGTTAAGATTCATTCCATCTTTTGATTTAATCGGGGTTGGCTTCAAACACAAAAGTTCTCAGTGAGTTAGTCAGAAAACTGTGGTAACAAGCAGCGTTTTTTGGTGTTATTTTATGTTTCCACCTCACATACCCATCTATTTTTGAGGCGGCAGCTGTCCCCCGGACCAGAGGAAGTTTTAATTTAGGCTCTGGTGTAGAAAGGTGAGGAGAGAGGTGTAATAAAGGTGACATGCATGGAAGAGACATTTACATAAATGCCACAGAATGTCATGGGGCGCACAAATATGAGCCTCCTGTCTCAGCCTTGTAAGAAGTGGGAAATATATGTCATGAGGTCGGCTTCTCACTCATGCCTCGTTTTGCCTCCAGCGTTTGACTTATTTCAAGCCCCAAAACTGAGTTTCCCTTTACTCTTAGTAAATATTAAACTTTTACATATTAATTAGGTTTTGCCGGCAGGAATACCTAAGAAGACAAGTCTAACATGCATTTAGTGAAAAGAATGGGTCATTTTCTGATTAATGGTTTATATTTTTTGACAGACTTTATGTGAATTACTTATCATTAAGCCAATTTAATGCAAACACAGATGGACAACCAGAAATGTCATAAATTACATACAGAATGATTTTCTTGAGTCAGTCTAAAGGAAAACTGTTGTTACAGCCAGGCACACATAGTCAGAAATCCTATTTTAACGTGATTGTGGGTAATAAAAGATAATTTGCCACACAAAACAGTGACAAACTTCTTATTGTGATCAATTATGGTTTAGCTTTAGTCTGTTAGAAACTGAAAACTTAGAAGCAACTGCTTTTTATAGTAGATTTAATGAGGGATAGATTGGTATTGCTGTACTCATCTTCAAAAAATAGAAGTGCATATATGGGTTTATTATACACGGCGTAAAAGACAACCTGATGACTCAAAAGTTGATGGAAGAGCTTAATTAAGTAGATTGGAGTGACGTAACCTACCTCCATACACAGATTAAGTAGTTTGTAAAGTAAAGTTCGCAGTCGTCTCATCTCTGGTCGTTTTATGAGCTACCTCACTAAAAAAAAAGTTAGTATTTTATAGTCCTGCCATTAAAACTATAAATTTCTGTTGGAAAGTTTCCAGATTTAGCTCACTGACAGTCGGCTGTAGCCCCCGTTGTAGCGATCAATGTTCAGTCCAGTTTTTTTCCAGACAGTCCTTTTAAATGCTGGTCACACCTCGGCGTCAGCCCCAAAGAAGGCCTGCTGCAACATCAGTTAACTTCTCACCCTTTTATCTTCCTCCTTCCTCAGGGGGTCTACAGGCAAAAAAAAGAAAAACGGTGTTTATGTCTCGTTTTTTCCCCCCATCGGTTTGTCTGACTTGCTTTGCCCAGATATCCCATGGAGAACAGCAGAGAACAATAAAATGTTTGCAGCTGATTGATAGAACATCTACGCCGTTGCACTCATTGACAAACTCGGGCCTCCCAGCTATCTCCTCTGTCTCTTTCTACTTGTGCTCTGCTCTGTTTGACCATTCCAGGCCTTTAGAGTTGGGAGTCCGCGTGTCACCCTCCTGCATCTGACCTGTTTTTGTTTAATGTAAGCAAACTTCCTGTCTTAGTAAAACTCATCAAAGAATGAGTTATCAAGGTAATGGTTGGTGTTTATAGTGAAGAAAAGTGATTCAATTGCAATTTTAAACGGACCAGAAACCAAACGTTAGGAAATTATGCTCTGCAGAAACTAAAAAAATCATTGGATGTCATGTTTTCTGCAAATTGTATTTAGAGGACAAGGTGAGTTTATTGGCTAATTTATTATGCTTTTACAGTTTACTTGATGTAAAACCTTTTAGGTATAAGAAAGTGTTTTCTGGTTTGTAGCCTTGATTAGATTTTTTTTCTTCTTTTGATACAGCATGTCTGCAAGCACTGTGACTGTGCTTTAACCATTCATGCCGAACATCAGAAAGCAGGGTAGAATGAGCTTACTGTATGTTTTCCCCCTGACGTGTACAGCTATAAATATTAATGAACCACTTCATAAAAGTGTTTTTTTTCCCCCCAACCAAACAAGCATCCACTGGATGAAACTGCACTGACCCTGTGGAGCTCCTAGTCTCCAGTGTATCATCAAAGCGGACCTTAGATGAGAGGCATATTGACTAAAAGTGGCCACCCACTGAATTACTAATCAACCTGAAGCTAGAAATTGGTTTTGGGAAGAATGCTTAGCATTTTAGGGAGTTATCTAAGAAAGAAAACCAAAAATGAGTCATGAAAGTCTTTCTGTAGAGAACGAGGAGGAGAAGCAAGAGTTTGATTTGGTGGAAAGTTGACGTAACTAGGTAATTCAGATTCAGATTTAATCCTGTTCTGTTTGACAGTGCGAGTTCCACTTTATGTGGCACTTTCTCGCAAGCCGCCCTGTCCTTTTATCTCAGAGTGTGGATTCGAATGAAACACGACATAGTTCAGATTTCCCCCGAGGCAGACATGCACTGAAACTTTGACACCAACTCAGTGTGCCAGTTACCTCAAAACAATAGTTTGACATTTTACCCAGTGCTTACTTGCGATCTTGTAACTCTACAAGAACAGTACTTCCTTTGAGTCAAACACATACAGTGCTTGTATGTCTCAGAAATTGGAACTGACGCATCATTTTGCTGTTTCAAACCAGATATCTGGGCCAAGGAAGTCTAGCCACTTCTATTGGAAACATAAGTGCTTCAAATACTCCTAGAGAAGTTCCCTCTTTAGGTGGTGTCCACATATCTAAACCTGCAGCAGATATCTAAATTAGAAATCTTTACATACTTTACATACACTTATGTTAAATCTCACAATACAGAGTTTCTACACTTTCTCTATGTAAAAATTTCATGCTTGCTTCTGCGTTTTTCCTCACACTTTTTAAATAAACCAAAAAAAGTATTGTCTGAATGTAAAATACTAAATTTAAAAGTCATCTGGGACTTGTTAAATTGGTTGGTTTAATCAGGCTTTAAAACTATAGCGTGGTATCATCAGCATATGTATGAACATCTATACCATAATTTCTATTAACTTTAGCACAAGAAAGCAAATGTATTTCAGAAAGAACTGCCTCAAGTACAAAAAGCTTTTTTAAAAACAGATTACAACTAGACCATTTTTCTGTTTTATATTTAAAATAAAAAACATAACATTTGAGAAACTCTCATTAACTTGTTGAACTTGTGTGAAAACATGAGGATGATGGACGACATAATACTGATGATTACTTATCACTTCAAATATTTCTTGCGGTGTTTGTCGCTTATTAGCAGTCTTTACACACCTGTCCCATACTGTGTATTTAGTGCCACTTAAACAGCTTGGGTGGAAAAAAGTATTTTTATTTCTGTGTGGATAAAAAAATATTACAGAAAAAATCTCATGTGAATAAGAAAAATATTTTTTTAATGTGGACAGGGCTTAAGATGTTCAGGATGAGGAATCTTTGGTTTAGTAGTGGAGCAGGTGCACCATATAGAGTATATAGTTCTCTCCAAACTGAATGCTTGTCAAGTCTTGTACCAAGACCATTTGCTACATGTCTTCCTTTTCTCTCTCTGCTCTCCTTCCAGTATAACTAGTGCTAAATAAATGCCACTAAAAACGTCCTCAGGATTATTAGGATTTTTGGATAAGTATAGGTTAACGTCATCAGCATAGCGGTTAAATTTTCAAAGTGAACTCATTAAGAAACCTGACTGAAATATCTGCCCTGTAGATTTGACTGTAGATTCCACACCAACAACTTAAAGTACAAGACATGACGTCAGGAATTTGCCTAAAACTCCTCCGAGGTTTTCTGCAGCTTTCTCTTCAATCACTGTTGATGGATGTTTTTATCACTTCAGACAAAATCCTTAAGGTTTTGGAGAAATCGAGAGGAAAACAACAACGGAGCTATCAACTATTCAGGCAGTAATGACGTTTTTATAGTTCTCCTGAACTCAAAATCCTCAGCAGCACTTGATACTAAAGACAAAAGTTAATTTTGTATGTATATATATATATATATATATATATATATATATATATATATATATATATATATATATAAATCAATCAACCTGGCATAAGGGAGAAAGGTAACAAAAGGGTACATTTATAAAAGGGTACATTTACATTAGGTCAGAATGTTTTCATACTGGGGCTAAAGTATAATTAGAATGGACACCATTGTAAGTGTGGTTTTTATGTCAGCGCTAATGCATCCATTATTTTTTGTCTGTCTTCACGTTTTCGGTCAAACGTCTGGGTTGCTTCACAACAAAACAGCAACAGCTTTCTAATTCCCATGTAGCTTTACTCGACACATGCTCCTAATTGTTGGCTCACTCACTTTCCAAGCAGACCCCTCAATTTTCCTTTCTTCTGCTGTCAGTGGAAACCACCGGTTGTGTCCCTCACCATTTCTTCAGTTACTTTTTCTTGACATAAATCACAACCGCTAGGCAATCAGGACAGGAGTATAAATACTTATTTATAAAAATAAAAAGCTATTACGGTTTGACCACTGATCCAGAAAACAAAACCCTGAAAAGCAATTCAGTGGCGGTTTTGTTTCAGAAGCCCAAGTTATTTCATTTTCAGGGGGTGCCATTGGGTTTTGACGTTTTCCACAACATTTCACAACTTCTAAATGAGACAGATTCATGCTTAGTGGAAGCCTATTAGCATGTAAAGGAAAACAAGCTCTGCATCTCCTTTAAGATGCTTTTAAATCCGTCCAAGTGACTCTAAAACATGATTCAAGTATTTGTTAAAGTTTTTGGGAACGACTAGAAACCTCATATTATCTGCACTGATCCTTTGAAGTTTGAAGGATATGACTAAAACATGAAGAATTCATGAGGCTTGCCAGATTCCTTTTGGAAGCTTCCAGCCTGTTGCCGAATTGCTCTTTCGAAGTCTCTCTGCTTGGCAGCGTGTCTCATTAACGGGGGCCTGTTTCAACAAGGCCTACTGATGTGGGCGTGGGACGAAGGAGGACACTGGAGAGGAGATCAGCCGCTGTTGAAATCGATGGTTTTCCTGTCAGGCAGATGAATTTGCTGCGTACTCACCGATTCTGTGGAAAGGGCTGATGGTGTTTGATCAGAGCTAAGGTCATTTTCAATCCGGTGAAGCTTTGTGCAACCCTAATCTTTGGATCTGTTTTTACACTGTGCTGCCTTCTCTGGTCTCTGTTTTTTAATATGAGATGGTTTAAGAGTCACAAAGAAAGAAGTTCTCTGTTTAAAAAGCTGAACAGATTTTTGTTATAGCAAGCACAAGAATACTTTTGGGTTTTACTTAGATTTGCTCATATATTCCAGCCAGAGAGGGTGAATGGAAATGCAACAATAGGATCTGACTTAGACTTGTCTTGACTTGGACTGAGTCTAAAACTCAAGTTTTGTTGATATTGAATTAAAATGTAATGATTCATGAAAGCAAGTCAGTGTGTGAGCTACACAACGCAGCTTCTGCACATTTGCTACTTGGAAAAGGATGAACTTGATTATAAACCAGTGATGTTGATGGTCTATTATGATATGTTAATGATTCATACAAATCCATCCACCCTCTGTGTAATGTCATAATAATAATTGTTGCTCCATATAACGCTAATAATTAACTTTGAATCATTTAGGAAATGAAATAAACGCGGTTGCATGCTAATCTAGCTCCAACATTACAAGGACACGTGTTGCTGAAAATTTAAAAAAAGCCATTCCTGCTCTGTTGGTTGAGAAGTAAAACGCGTTTATTTACTTGAATGTGGATTTAGAAAACAGTTTTAGGTTATTCTTAAAACATCTCCAGCTCCAATTTAGGAAAATAAAATCCTTGAACCAGAATTGAAGCAAAATATAATGGACTGAACTAAACAAAGACATAAATGATCGTATGTGTGAATGAAGTTATTTACCCCATTTTATGTGGTAAATTAATATGTGATCAATTTTCAAATTTTGTCCCCAATTAGCAGTTTTTGGATATTACATTAAATATGAACATAACTCAAAATTTTAGTTGATTTACAACTGATTTATTATTGTGATAATTTATGGCTAGGAAAGCGTTACTGGTTTGGTGTTCGAATTCACCAGGATATATTTATGGTTATATTTTAGTTTGGGATAAATAAATTACAATAGATTTGTTTGTTGTTGATTAAAATAGTTGAGGTTTTTCATTCTGACTGGATGTGAAAAAGTTATTATCTATTTGGACTCCTAAAGACTCAGATGCATCATCTTTAAGAATCAAGAATCAGTTTATTTAGAACTTACAACAGATGTCGTCTCAAGGCACTTTACAAGAAAATCTATTCAAATCAAAGATACATCGTTAAAAATCAGCTTGAAAAAGTTTCCAGATTCATCGAGTCTTTGACTTGCAGCATTCACTCTTTATCTTTATAAAAGCCTTATAAAAGCATTTTTATTAAAAAAACTAATTCAGATTAGAGCTTCTAATGTTGTCTTGAGGGGTGAGGCGATTGTCCACATTGAGGAATACCAATGATTTCAAAAGTTAGTGTCATGCCAATTCTAGAGTTTGAAGTTATTTTAATTAGTTTGACGAGAAACAGTGACTACCTGGTGGTGCCGTTACTTCTCCCACAATATGATGCTCCTCAAAGGCAAAGCTGCTTTACATTTACTTTAAATACCACATTTAAATATACCTTTTTTAAATTTGTTAAAGAATGCCTCAAGAACACCAAATAGTGTTGATCTTTAAGTGGAGTTGGTGCCCATTAGAGATTAGAAATCATCTGAGTTTTCTTTCTGTGGACTACAACAAATGTATAATTCTCTAATATTACTGTTTTAATTTAACGACTGACTGTTTAATAAAGACGTCCAAATAAGGAAAATATTGGCTAGAAGATGCTTAATATTTAAGCCTTTAAATCTATCTGAAAACTGTCCCAATTCGTGCATTAAAGCTTTTTTACGTCCATTAACATTAAAATAACTTTTTAATTAACTGACTAAAAAGTAAAATGTCAGTAAAAGTTAAGAGATTTTAATTCTTACAGGCAACTGTCAAGCATAGTGGTGAAGGATTGATAATTGAGGCTTTTCTTCAGAATATGAACGTTTTGAATGCATTTCCTATCAAAAGTGCAAAGTCTTTTTTTAATGTAATAAAAATTTGTCTTAAACTTATACAGTTAAACACCGTATAATTTGTAAACCTAATTTTAAAGACTCACATTCGTGTCGGATTGGAGGCTAGAAAAGAAAAGAAAACTAAATCTTCTATGTGATTAAACCCTAATGTGCTTTAATGGGTTGCTTTGTACGTAGAGGCATTATGTGGATAATAACATCTGAAAGCAGACCTTCCCACTGACACCTGGCATTATTAAGCCTTTGTGTTGTCCCGATTCTCTCATACTTCAATCTGATTTCATTATGCAAATATTGTAGGAGATGCTGCTGTGCTGGTTGACAAATACGCCACATCCTGATGCTGTAAAGCTGTAGCCGCAGATTTACTCACTGAAAGAAAGGGGGTTGTTTGTTTCCCTCATGGATGGAACTGTAAGAGAGTTTATTGATGTTGAATATTAAATCATCTAAATAAAAGCAGGAAATGAATAGTATTTTTGTATATTCTTTGCTTGATATCAAATTAAAACAAAACATTTACGTCTTTTTAATGATATTTCTGTTTTGGAAGATCATAATTAATAGAAAAAGTACAGGCTGGGTGACTAAAGTTGGGTATTTCTATATTAAATACCTGGAAAATGTTGATTATTGAACACTTTCAAAGATTATATATGAATGTTTTTGGATCCCACTTATTAAAGTAGAAAAAAACTCCTGTTCAATGGTGATACTGTGTCCTTGGTTATTGGAGTTTCGTCTCCAGCTGCAGGTGTTCCAGTTTTTTCCCGGGCATCATAATCATCCCCCACCCGGCCGAGGCGAACCAGAGAGAGTAAACATCCAGAGCGACGCTAAGCTGCACCAAACACGCTTAATCGCTTCTCGAGATTGGGAAGGGTGGCAGCGGTGGGAGCATTGGCGCAGCGTAAATATGTGCTGGAGAAATGGGCTGATTTGCTTCATTAGCATTCAAGCGCCATGAAGTTGTCGTTCCCTCGTCAGCACGACGGGGAATAGAGATGAGAGCATGGGTTGCGCTCGCCTTGGTCTCCTTCTGTCGGATGATAAAATGACGGGCGGCAGTTGACTGGGTGACATGGACTCCCTCCGTGACGCTGACAGCCCTCACCCAGCGCTGTTGATAAAGTCATCAGGACCGTCCGCTGTAACAATGCTGCGGTGTGGAGATTAGGAAGACATGCTGTATTTACAGTATGTGGGCTGTTGTAATAGGAATGTCATTTCGAACCCACCTGTGGCTCTATAGAAATTAATGGGTCACAAAAACGGATTCTTATTTCCAGGATCGTATGAAACTATAGACAATAGAAGAGAAATATCCTTTATTTTCTGACAGACATTTGTGCAAAATAATCTGACAAAGCGCCAAAGATTTGCCGTCAGTTTACGTTTTAGTGATAAGGAGAGATGCCAGAACTGACTTTAAAGAAGCAATTGTTACTGCTGTGAATCTGGAAACGGTTTATGGGGCGATTGTAAACCATTTTAAGTCACTGAGAAACTTATAGATGGCTGCTTGTCCTCCAGTAGAGGACATGCCCTCACATTTACTTGCATTGTTTCCAGAGGTTGCAAAAAAAAAAAAAAACTTCTTCTGAGACTCGCCAATACAAACTGCTAAAATAAAAATAATAATGGAAAAAAAGAGTTAAATAGAAATTCTTATTTAAAAGTTTAGATTGATGTTGATGTTTGCAAAGATGTGTATACATAAACTATTAAAGCTGTGCAGCTATTTCCTTCTGGCACATTAGAACAACAATAAAAGTTTAGCTTTAATGCAACTAAACAAACGCAGCCTACAGTTTATAAAATATCGTACCAACCTCCAAGCAGGACGGTGAAGGATTGGTGTAGCAATGGCCTAACAAAGGTTCACACCTCAAATTGGCTTAAATCAATCATCCAGATCATCCTATGAGTTCCTGAGAGTCTGGCTGAGTACTTTACAATAACTTAAACTACATCATTCGATGGAAGGACGATCAAAAGGCACGATTCTATAATCATATTTGTTCAAATTTTGAAGAATTGCATTAGAAAAGGCTGCTTGAATGACATAAGCAGCTGGTTTTGTTTTTGTTTTCAAAAACAGGTAATGAACTAAAAGAGAACTAAATTCTACTTCTGTTTTATTACTGGCATTTGTTACATTGTCTGGAAAACGTAGACTTGTATAGAATGGTTGATTCACTCCAAACCATAGATGGAAACATGCTGATTGTTAGATTTTGCGTTGCTTTAAACATTTATTCAAAAATTGGATGCAAAAAAAGTAAGAAGGAAGAAAGTAGCTGAGAAAACTTCCACTGGTCCACTTGAACCCAAATTCACCTGAACGCTTATCAACCAAATGCCTCCAAAAGCTCCTCGATTCTGTTTTTTTAATGAATGTTTGTGGATTTATTTGACTTAATGGATTAATTTTGATACAAAAACACAAGTAGCTCCTGCAATAAATGTAAATAATTTGTGCACAGCAATTCTTCTACAAACTATGCTTATACTTTATATGATTGACTTTTAATGGATCAGAGGATTAAAAGTCGAGATATTTTCATACACAAGCAGCAACCGCCTGCAGCTGTCCACTTGTTAACCAGCCTCCACATAAAAGTAATGAACTCACTTTCTCGAAAACGTCCATGTTTTCAGACTTTTGGCAGAAACAAATACAGCAGCCTGTTTTTACCAACGTTATTCCTCCAGGGTTCCCTTCCATCGCTTAAAAAGTATCGTGAATGTCTGACTCTGGTGACAGTTGCATTATGAGGAAAATCATTTTCCCAGAGGTAAAAGAAGAAAAAATAAAAGTCAGTGATGTTATCAGACCTCGATTTTCTCTCTTTGCGCCTCAGACGTAGTTATACCAGAAAATTCCCAGATAAAATGAAGAAACGAGCTGGAAATCCTTCAAACCCCCTAATCTAACGACCACGAGTGAAACGTCTACTGTAACACCGGCGAAATCCGTCTGACATGCTCAGATAGGAAGCTAAAGCGGTTTCCCTCTAATTTTTCTACAGATAGTAACGTTCAGCACGTTTTCTGTCCTGCTGTCGTGTGAGTGTATCCAGAACGTTTCAGTTCATCTCGTTACAGATCATGATTCATTGTCTCTGTGTTTGTTTCTGCAGTTCCTCCGTCGTTATCCGTGTTCCAGCAGTCCTTCAACGCCACGGCGGACTACCAGGAATCCGTCACTTTTACCTGCATCACGTCTGGATCTCCTGATCCACAGGTCACATGGCACAGGTAACGATTCACGTTTTTGTTCATCTGACATGTTTCAGACAGAAAAGCATAAAAAAAGACAATCCTAAGCTAATAATAATGGTTTTTGCTCAATTATTTCTGGACAAGTAATTTTTTCCAGCACATTGTCCCTACAGGGAAACAGATTTCTGTGTTCTCCTGTCTGTCACAAGTTTCCTTAACAACTTAATTTCTATAAGGCATCTGCCGCTTTTTTCCTTTATTTTATGATTATTGTGAAATAGTTGTTATCTTTAAACCATTCCTGATCCTTTTTTTGTTGCTGCTTTATGCCACGGTGTTAAATTTGTACGAAAATAGTTTGAGTTGATCATTTAGGGTTTTATAGGAACATGAATTTGTAGTAAAAGTGGGAATCACAGTGACACAGCTTTTACTTTGAAGGCGACTGTTGCTTTCCTAATATCCAAGTGTGTCTATAAACCTCATCAAATTACGGAAATTGCCTCTCAGCATTTACATTTGTCAGCTAACATTAAAAACATTAGAGTCAATACAGTGAGAAATACTAGAATGTGAGTGATGCACAGCAGAGATGGGCACCAGAGGACTTGCTAGCAGCAAGCTCCACTCTTCTTGGGATGCAGCAATCCCTCTATAACAAGACAAGGTAAGCCACTCGGTAATTTAGTAAAGGTCTTTCTGGTTGTGGTTGCAAATGTGCCTCCGCAGACCTTAGTCACAATATAAATGAGAATTTGGAGCTTTAGCTGCAATAAAATGGGACACAATGGCGAATGCTAAGACGGATGGCTGTCCAGCTCTGGAAAGGAAAAAGATGTTTGGAAAAGCTCTCAGATGAACAGGTGATGGCAGACCTGTTTTCCTAAGAGACCTGAGGTGAACTAGACATAATCACTGGGCGCAGCTGTTGCTTGTTTTGCATAAATTGTGTATTTTGTGCTCAACACTTGATTGATTTGGTGTTTAGCTGAGAGTTTGAAGTGCTCTGTTTCCTGTCGGTTATGAATGTGAACTGATGCTGCCGTGTTTTGCCGAGCAGGAGGGCTCACAAAAAAGAAACGTCAGGTGGGAAAATGGGCTGGAACAAACTCACATGAGGTTCGAACATACATAGGAGTCAAAAATACGTGAGTAAAGGATGATATCCATCGTCTTTCTTTAATTATTACGGTTTTAAGATAATACTTTACGTTTGGTGGGAAACACTTCATTTTGGCTGATTTATTATATTTTCATGATGTTAACAAAGGTTTTCAACTTGCAAATCGCACCGTTTTTCTTTAATAATTTAGCAGAACAATGCAGCACTACCCACAATAAAGATTTAGGTGAGACCTTAAACCACATCTATCAGCAGTGAATATGTTTGTTTTTTAGTTTGATTGTAGGACATTAAATATGAAGCTTTATTTTATAGACCTGGAATTTAGAAGTAGTTTCCCTCCAGTTTCTTGCAGCTAGTCTCAAAATCCCAGGAAATATCAACACTTTTAACTGTTTTATAATTATTTGTTGCATGCAGTTTGACAGAGATTCAGTTTAAACTGAAAAAAAATATCAGTTGTGGGAAAAATACTAGCTATGTTGTCAAAGTGCAACATAAATGGATGAAGCATGCAGAACTGTTGTGTTAATTTTCAACACACCAGCTCACAGTCCGAATGTACAAATTAATATAGGTAGATAATAAAGCACTTAAATGAACTCTTTATCACTTATGTATGAAAGGAACTCAGAAGATTGGACAAAAACGCAAAAAGGCAGTTCAGTCGTATCGGAGCATTGAGTAGTGTGTTTTATTTTTAGCTTTTCCTGCATATCGTTGGAGGTGGAAAGCCTGCAGATGCATTACTTGCACTGCTCAGTTGCAGATAACAGAGATATCATGTCACATTTCCAATTAAGGAATCTGCAGTCCGCTCTCACACATCACCTCCAAAAGATCAAATAGCACGCAGCAGCAGAGAGAGAATTTGCACCCAAAGAGTAGTTGACTCTGTTATCCTCTCTTCTGTCCAACATCCAGTAATTAGCTTGTTCCCACTCAGCAGGCAATTGTGACAAGCTCTTTGCATCTCAGCATCTGTTGATAACACTTTATTGGGATTCAGTTGCAGGTCACACTGTTTTTGCCTCCAATACGCTAAAGTTACCTTTGTTGCTTTATACGGGGCACAGACTGTTTCATACGACTGTTTTCATTGCTTCACACTGTATAGGTGTCACAAACAGTTGTGACAGTGATGCTGTAATGCCCTGAATAGAAATGAACGGTTCTCACGAAGAAAGATGTTAAAGGTTGAAGCCTCTTTTGGAAACGTAGTGCAGCTGAATTTAATCTGATGGGTGGAAAATGAACAAATATATTGCAAGATTACGTTTGAAATGTCAATGTTGCAGTAAAGTTTTCGTTTTCCACATTTCTAGACACTGACGAGGACGTGCCAATGCTTTTACAAATATACTTTTTGCTTCAGTAAAATAATCCCATTCGACAATTCAAACCCTTGATTTAAGTAGTTTAAGTGCAAGAACTATTTTTAGCAATATCACCAGTGTGTTGCCACCCACGCTGCTAGTAGTTTACCTGTAACATTTGAGTGTTGAAGCATACACAAAAGAATACATTTTGTCTTATCAGTATCTTTAACTGGTCTTCTCATTTAAGAATTGTGATGTCCATTAAAGAAAAATGATAGGCACACTATGTAACGCTGTGTATTTAATTACGTGGATAATCTTAACATTTAGGACGAGTAAAAAAATAAATCGGGTTATTTTTTTCCATATAGCTGCCTCTTCTGGATCTCTGCTAGGCCGTTTGATTAGAGTAACATAAAATAACGTTGCCATATGTGGATCTCGTGGATGCCTGTGAGCAAAATACATTCTCATTAGCTTGTTTCTGTTTATCCACTTACCCAGATTCTCAATAAAAGGAGGAGAGCTACTTCATAGAAAGTTCTCAAGGGACAAAGGTGTGATACATGAACAATAAGGGGTTTAATGTTAAAGGTCACCTTATTACCCAATGACAGTAGCTACTAACCAATGATGGTAGCCAAAACCCAATGACAATAGCCAGTATGCAGTTATAGTAGCCAGTGTCCAATGACAGTAGTCATGGTTGGCTAAAGCATTTGAATGGTCTGTTTGATTATAAAAGCACTATATAAGTAGAGTCCATGTACTATTTAGCTAATGAAAATCACCATACCCAGTACCCAGTGACGGTAGCCAGTTTGCAGTAACAGAGCAGCCGGTGTCCAATGATTGTGCGTGGATTTTTGAATATTTATAAAAAAGGTTACAAATTTGAAAACCCTTGCACATTCTACTAAATGGTGCCGCATGACTGTTAAAACACCTTCATCTAGTATGCAGGGGCACAAGCTGTTCCAGGAAGACGGCCCTCGCACTCATACATTGACTACACTTGTAAACAGCTAATGCAGAGGTATTACCATATTAAAGTCCCTGCTGAAACTGTAAAACTGACCTGAAGTTAAGCAAGTCACCCTGACCTTGTGTACATGCCCTTATCCACTGAGTTTTTTCTGTATGTTAGTTATGTCTTTAATTATCGTTGTGTGTTGCCATGTCTCCTACCACAACTCAAGATGGGAACCAGCCCCTCTAAGAGCCTACAAATATAAGCAGCTATATATAATAAATGGATATTGCTGGTCTAAAATCTGACTTAGCCATTTTGGTGCTCGTTCAACTATTGTTAAAGCCAATTTTGGGATCGCAAGTAATTCTTCATAAAGGTCTAAAGTAGAAATAAAAACACTTTTCAACTAGTAGATAATCAACATGCTAACTGAGTCTGAAACAGAGGTGCATTTCCTGCCTGCAGGAATGGTGCATTTCCTGCCTGCAGGTCGCTCAGACGCCTCACAAACAAATTTCGTACAACAGAACAAAGAAAACGACAAATCACAACCCAATTTAGTTCGTGCTTCTGATCTCACTCCTCCCAGCATATTCTAGCCTCACTCCTGCATTTCTTGTCAGAGCGGGGTCTCACCTCATCCACTGTGCATCTTTGAAAGAGACTACCTGTCAGCAGTCAGTCAGCATAATGACATTCACTGCCGTGGCACCTCTCAGACCGTCGGCTGCAAAGACGAGGCTTCTGTTCATTTCCTCTTCGGCTCGTAAAGTTATTATTACTTTGCTTTGGTGTATCCTCCGTTGACTTTAAATTATCCTCCCTGCTTGCTTTCCCTGCATGGCGAGACAGCTGAGTCACAGCCATGGTGATGGAGGATTACCGGCTTTGTTTAGAGTCACACAATCCCACTTAGCTTCGCTGAGAAAAAAATACAACCTCTTCCAAGTCTTGGCTTCAAATGTCTGGAAATAATGATCCTTTTCTTCTGTCAAGTAGTTGAATAATAGAACGACTATTCAAAAATTCTGACCTCAAGTGTCAAAGAGGAAATCTTTTTCTAATGTTATCAAACCAACTGTAAACCAATCATTGCCGATTAAGTGGAAGGTTGGAAAACAAGCCTCGATTATCCCTTGAAAACGGATGTTTATTTCCAACCTTTTGCCTTGTAGTCGAAGACCAGAACAACATCCAACAGTAATCAGTGTGATCATCTAAGGAGAGAGCTGGAAACAAAACTCCTACAGGTCGGGTTAAGCTAATATTAGCCGGCGTAGCTGCTGGTAGACTCTTATCAAACAAGACTGAGGGCTAAAATTGAGCCACTGAATGCTTAAAGGAAGTACTTACACAACTGGATGTTTGCAGCTAGCAGATTTATTCATGTCTGAGCTGAATCGTGTGTGATACATAAATCGCTGTAAATGTGGAAGAAGACTGGAAATGATCTGATTTGGTGTCATTTGGGTCATTTTAAGCTTTGTTTTATATAATAGGCATCAAGTGTTTGACTTCAACTTGTTTCCCTCGGTTTGCAGTCAGATGGTATAAAAAGCTTCCATAAGCTTGTCTAAATCTGTATCAGCATGGGGGGGTCAAATTTACCCCAAAAGTGAGCAATCTCTCTTGTGGATTACATGGCTGGTTGAGCAGCTGCGAATAAACAGGCGGGGGAGGCAGCAGAACCTGCTTCTCACTATTATGCTTCTGCCTAAATATAGACATGGATCAATTTAGCTGGTTGTTTTTTTTCTCCGCTTGATTAATTTTTCCAACAGAGTCCAATATGAAAGACATTAAGTCGGCAGAACATTCAGTGCATCAGAGAAGTCCTTTTAGGAAGTGATTCAATCCAGGGGGGGTAGTATACAAAAAGCAAACTCCCAACAGGACTGAAACTTAGAGGACGAAAGGGCAGAAAAAAGGCAGAAAAAAGCTTTTTATGGGGTGTGAAGTTTGAGTATCAAACTTTCTGTTTGTGCAGGAAGGGGCAGCAGCTGGAGCCCTCAGACAAATACATCTTCAACAGGCTGGACGGCGGACGCAGCATGCTAACCATCCGTAACATCCGCCAGGCGGACGGAGGAACGTTCTCCTGCAAGGCCTCCAACAAGGCGGGGTTTCAGGAAAGGGAGCTCCTCCTTAAAGTGTTTGGTAAGGACGGTTGTGAACTTTAAAACTGATCCCAGAACCTATATTGGTAGCAAATATAATTGAAATGTAATCTTAGGGGTTCTTATGTAGTAAACAAAGTAGTTGTTTTATTGTAAACAGTATTTATCCAGTAACAAGAAGTAGTTCTGAATTCAGTATAGAAAGGATTAAAGTCACGGATCTGCTTATTTTCTTTCATCAATTTTCCTGCAAAGGGTATTTTATCCCAGGCAAATTTACCAAAATTGTTTGCACGGCAAAAATTAACACCATAATTCTGCTTTTAGTAAATATATTTGTAATTTCCAACCTTTTTTGACTGTCTAACTGATAACTAAATCATGTAAATGCTACAGTTGTCTTAAGTAAAATGGAGCAGAACTGGACACTCCAGAGCTGCTTTTAAATATTTCTACAGACAAAATACAAAATAAACCCCGGAGCCCTCTGTGTAATTATGTTCATAAAAGGTTACAACTATGATCCAAGATGGCGGCGCGCACAGACGCAGTCGCTCACGGCTCTCTCTATCTCGTTGTACCATGTGTATAAGACAATAAAAGGCCTTCTAATTTATTGTATTCTATTTTAAAACGCCACAATATGCCTCTTTTATGAAATCCTAATTTTCTTTAACAAGAGTTAAAGAAAACTTACAGTGCAAAAGTCAAATTTAGTTTCTCTTACTTGTAGTAAAATAGGGTCAGAACATAATTAGAAGTGTAATCTATTAGCTCTGAGGTTAGGATTTTATTCTTATTTCCATTTAGGAGTAAAACGGAAGGAGGGATGTCAAGTTTTCTGTGGAGTTTTGGGACAAATATCGATCCTCACAAATGTGTCTGAGTTGCTGTTTGTACACAAACTGCTAACTTAGCGCACATCTTATACTAAATTGTGTAATAAGCACACTAATGTCTTAAAGATATAAAACAGATCGTAAACAGAATACTACTCCATATTTCAATGCCTAAAAGTCAGGTTTTGTTCTTTTGAGGACAGCAGAGGAAAGTTAAATATTGCCTATTTGTCTAATGTTAAAGCAAAAAGATTTTTTTATTTCTTCTCAGTTTAAATTAAAATAGGATAGATTACGGTAAGCAACTCTGTTTTTATTTATTCATTAAAGCTGAAATAAAAAAAACCTAAATGATGTTAAAGTATAGGAATTTTTCCATTCGTGCATCTCCAGCAAATCCAAATGTAACAGCATTATCCTTTACAGTAGGAGTGTTTTATGTGGAGCCATAAAGTTTAATGACAAGGATGCTCACAATCTTCCTTTCGCCCTAAAACAGTTTTTCAAAACTATCCGAGTCCAAACATGGCCTCCAGCCTTCACCCACAACAACGGCTGCATCTGTGTGACGTATATGTGTTGAGAACAAATATCTCATTTCTGCTTCCCTACGTGAACAAATTCAACCGATCATTTAACGAAGCTGCCGGCTGTTTCCTCGCTGATCGCTCTGACATTCTCCTCATGGAAAAAAGCGTGGAGAGGTTCGCTTTAGTCGCCAGCGTCCTCTAGAGATGTGAGAGACGCTTGTTGTTCAAAAATGCACATTTTGATGAAGGAGCCAAGGAGCAGCGAGGAGCTCTCCTCTTTGACTTCACTGTTGTACGTTATTTTTATTAGCCTCGACGGCAAAGGAGGAAGAAAAAAACGGGTCATTTACTGCAAATCAGACGAGATGCTAGCTGCTTCTCTTTGTTCGCCATCAGATGATTTATCAGCATCCACAGTTGGATCAAGTTTAAATTTTTTCAGAACAGTCGGATAACTTTTCCAGATTTTGGTTTGGAGATCAAGCTGTTGCTCCGCGTATCTTTCAGAGTAACTTCACTGCTGCAGGCCGGCTCATTCTCATTCCACATGTATAGACTTTAACACATCGACATCTGGGGGTTGCAGAGTTAGCACGGTTTCTTCTGAAGCAGACCCCTTGAGCTAGAAATGAGAGCGTTCTGTCAGTCTTCACAGATTCTTTCCCAACTTGTCTTGCTCTCAGGCTCTGAAGGAACATCTACCTTCACCAGCATGGCTTCAGGGACTTCTCACTTCCTACCTCACGTCCTACTTCTCAGCAGTCCCTTTGTAAAAACCCTCTCAAATTTATTGCCGATTAGAATGAAAAACGACTTTCTAGCATTAGCTGAGTTGTTTTATTTGATACCCGGATTATTTTCTTTCTTTCTAAAGATAAATGTCCTTAGTTTTGAAGAGAATAGTAATGAGAATATGCAAAAAATGGCCTGGCTAGCTGATAGCTTTGTTAGGTTAAAGCAAGCAAATCTACAAATGTACATTTAAGTTCAAACAAATTACCCCAACAATTGAATCATATTCAAGTTATGCTAATTTTCACTATGGAGAGCAAATTACCTAGACCTTCGTAAGGCTGAAATACTAATGTTCATTATGACACTGAGGTGAGATCATTGGTTCCACTTTTTTTTTAATTACCCTGTTTTGTCTCTATTATCAATACCAACTGTTAGTCTAAAACCAAAAAAGTCATTATTTTAACATGGTAGTTTTAGATGAAGCCGGTTCAATTTTTGACCAGGATTGTTGCTTTTCTGTAGAAAAAACTTGTTTGTTTTGAACTCCGCAGACTGAGGAGAGAGCTTTGTTAGCCTAAATCATGCTATCAAATAAAAAATACATTTATTTACTCCAATTTTGCTTTTTGTTTTTGCTTCAGTTACTGTAAATACAGAGAGAGGCCGAATTGTAGAAACTAAAATGATGATCCAAAAACTGAGCCATGCTGTTTAATCTTTGAAAGGAAAATGCAACACTAGTAATATGTATAGTATATGGAGAGCTTAAGAGAATAACTTGTATAAATATGTAAAATTAGCTTGTTCTTAAGCTCTCCTAAAGATTTATTTGATTCAGTTTTTTAAGGATTTCATCTTCCTTTTTATCTGCCCCATTATGAGCCTTCATTAGACAGATGTTCAGACATGCTTCCTGTTTCTTTTACTCTGCTTACATAAGAGCAGATAACAATTCAAGTAATGAAGCTCAAACATCGCTCCTCGGAGAGCAGTCCTTGCTTCCCCCAGATGACTTACTGAGCTTACTTTGTCTTATCCTCTTGCATCTCAGATCCGGTTCTTACAGACATGAACCACCTTTCCTGATCAGAAAGTTGAAACAAAAGCCATTATATCAGGCTCATACGTTTTTGGGATGGCTCAGATAAAGCTAAATACTGTCGACACAAAAATGGATGTAAAGACATGGTGAAGCCCAAAGGGTTACCAGAGGCACTTTGACTTTATCGCCCAACATTATGGCAAAGATGGAAGGCGAGAACATTTTCCACGGAGATCTAGGTCATGTCTGTACGGTTATTTTAGCTTTTCTTGCTCCTTGAAAAGTTTGTGTTCAGTTACAAAATGGTGATTTAAGCCAGCCTGTGAAAAACTGAACTATGTTTAGATCATGTATGTCAGGGTGTGAATACATAACTCGACCGCATGCCTGGGATGTTGCTGCTTCACAAAATAAGAAACGTAATTAGAGATTGACGTGCAGTTACCCTTGTACATAGGAACTTCTGGTAGTTTCCGTTAATCAATCTTGGATTCACTCTGGTGTAACAACCCTGTTTCCCTCCAGAAAACATTTAACAATGTGTATTTTTTCAGTTTTTTCCAAAATTCCTACGACCGTAGCGGGCAGGAGCGTTTCACTTCAGGGCGAATGGCCACTACCGATTGTTCAGTTGTTGACTGACTGATTGACGGGTGGCGTCTGGTCAGTTCCTACGCCCGAGGCAAAGACAGGCCGTGGAGACGGAGGGAGCATGAAATTTTCATCTTGTAAAGAAACACAGCCTCAGACTTGGAGGAACTGACTCTTTACACCATTCACACACATGTCTGAACCCCTTCGATTTGATTCCACTTGGAGCAAACCGGAGGTTCTCTTCTAGACTAAAAGTGCAGAGCTTGTCCATGAACATTGAAGGTGGTGGACTTTCAGATCTTTGACATGACAGTGGCTTATTCAAAAGTTAAGCCAGTGGTTTCTAACATTAATGAGTCAAATAACAGTTTCACTTTCTGTAGTTTGAATATATTAGAAAAACTACGGTAGGTACTTTTCTCTTGGGATAAACCTCGTCCTATAGACAATAAGTGCTGTCTCTTAACACAGGTATGTTTGTCTCTTTGCTTATAATCCACTGGAATCGATTAGGAGCAACGTACATAAAGGAAGATGCACTGAAGCTCTGTTGCAGGATGAATAACAAACGATCTGAATATTAAATGCACAGCTATGACTTTTTTTTCCCCCTCTTCCAGCAGCAATCAGGAAAAATTCATCATAGTAGCATTGGAGATGTATCTCTGCAGACAAAATCTGACTGTTCTGCCACTCCCACCCCCCACCCCTCCTCTCTTTAGGTTCTGCCAGCAGTGCGTGAAATACGATATCTGGTTTTCACGTCACGACATTGTTCTTGCTGGTTTCCTCCAATGAGTGGAAACAGGACATATAATCCAAGGATCAGCATAAGACGAAAGAGCAAGCAAAGTAGACATTACTGTTCAGGAGTTTTTTCTGTTTTAAACAAACCGAAACATGTAGATGATGCAGCAGAACAGGCTCGATGTTGTGTTTTATCATTAGAGCCTCCCAGCTATTAGGGGGGACCAGCGGTGGGTAGAGGAGGGAGAGTATGCGCTGACATTTGTTTTATGGATCTCCTCGGCTAAAACAACAAATAACACGCATTAGGCCAATCAGATGCAGCAAGTAGGACATGTTGCTTTCTGATGGTTGTCTGTGGGTGGGATAAGAGCTTTACGTAATGTCAAAACTTCCAACATAGAGGATAAAAATGAAACCCATCTAAAACTGTGACCTTTTCCCAGCTTTAGTTTTCCATTATTGTATCATTTTCTCGCTAAATGGTTAGTTAAATTCTTAATAAGGATGAAGGTTTCAGTTATTTGAATAAACTGTCCGACTTCTATAAGCTTTTGCAAACTGCCGCTTCCATCAAACACATTTGCTAGGAGTTATTTTGTCCACAGCTGTTAAATAATTTAAATATTTTTTACTAAAGTGGTGGGTTTTTTTTTATATCACTCACTTAAAGTGAAACTTAAAAACGTAATATGTATATATATATATATATATATGTATATATGTATATATATATATATATATATATATATATAT
>JAVLVB010000301.1:573533-624460 GCA_032876305.1 Orestias chungarensis | reverse complement strand
TATATATATATATATATGTATATATGTATATATATATATATATATGTATATATATATATATATATATATATATATATATATACATACGTATGTATATACATTTCTTCTTGGTTAGATTTTTTTTCACTTGTTTTTTAGTTTGTTCCCGCCAGTTTGTGCTTTTATCTGTCCCCGTATTATCCACCACTCTCTCCCTCTGCCTCCTTAATTGCCTCTGATGAGTCTTTCCTGTTGCTTTGAGATATCCACCCCTGCTTTACTGTTATAAGCTGATCTGTTCCTTTTTTCTCCAATGAATCCTCCCATAATCATTCCTGTCTGCTTTAAGTTTTGTTCTTTGCTGTAATTATCACACATGCATTACTTCATCTTCTGCCTTTCTCTCTTTTTGCATTGAATTGGGTCTCACCAAATAACCTCTAATTACATAAACAACGAAGAAAAGTAATAGTATATTGCAGCCTGTAAATGGTGTAAAACACTCAGTTTTGTTTGATTTTACAAATAAAATCACTGCTTATTTTGACACTTTTTCACCACATGCCTCTTTTCATGGTTCGATTGAAGGTATAATTGTAAATGGGAGAATCACACATGTAGGACATGTTTGCTTGTCTATACTTTGGATATTTAAAGTATAATTTGTCAACGGATGTTTCTCCCTCGAGTTGGATGTTATGAAGTCTGGATGTAGCTGCATACTTCCTCAATCTGGATGTCTTGATACAGGAAATGCACACGGGCCTTAGGGCATTGTGCATTGTTCTAAAGCCGGTCTCCCTCCAATGTCTGCAGTGTTTCTATGGAACACCACAGACATGGCCAATCTCTCTCATCAAATATGTCAAAAACGGACAGTGGAGTCTTGACACCTTTAGCTTTATGAGGCCAGCAGTGCTCCTCCAAACTTTCAAGGTCGTATTATTCTGGATCCTTCTTGTCAAAATGCAACAGCCTTTTCTCATTTGGACCTGAAATATGGCAGATAATTCTTTATTAATAACTTTCCCAGTCGAGGGAACTTGATAAATGAGACATTTTCCATTTAATGTTTTCCCAATGAAGGGTATCTGAGGGAAACCAGCTCCGATGAGGGTGATGATGAAGAGCTCACTAAGTACATCCGCAATTTAAACCTTTCATTGTATGTTTTTGTCCCTATATACATTTTCTGACAGCTATGAAAGTTTTAAAAGCTTTTATAAGGTGTAATAAGATGTTACTACTCTTTCTGAGAGCTCCCCACGTCTCGCTCACGGCAGAAATCATCCCAGCTCTCATTTGGTCTAATTATGAAGCTTTAAAGTGAGTCGATCAATTCTATAAGGTGGTTTTGACTTGTTTCATTCACAATCTTTTATGGTTGACCTAAAAATAGGTCTGAAACTGATTTGTGATGTTATTTGTAAATTATTTTGAGTGATTCTAATTTGGCTTTAGAGTGAAATCTGGGAGATTATCTCAGCTGTTGCAATCTGTTCACGCTAGGTTACATGACATAGACGGTACGTCTGGAAAAAAAGAAAGTATATCTTGAAAGACTTTATGAAACGGAAATGTTTCAAACAATTTTCTTTAATTATGACGAGCTTGGAGAATGAAAATGTAAGATGGAGTGTCTAAGAACATTTTTTTAAGTTCAAAAGATTAGAAGTGTACTTTAAATGAAAATTTAAGCTTGATTTCTATATACTCACTGTTTGGTCTGGAGTCTTTTTAAACCACACATCAGCACCCACTGTTTAAACTTCAGTGATAAAGCACTGCCTCTCTGCTCTTCATCCAGACTCAGGAATCTGAATTTCCAAATGAATTATGTTCTTTTAAAAACGGGTGTTTAAACCACTAAGCAGCTGTCCATTCCCGGGTTTTTCTCAGCCTAGCTTTGGAGCATTTGTAGGATCTGTTTTTAAGCAGGGTCATCCTCAGTCCACTACCTGTTATTCCTGTTGCAACCTTTCTTAACACACTTTCCACTCAACTTCCTTTGAATATGCTTAGATACAGGACTCCCGCTGATTCTTTAGTAACTTTGTGGCTTACCCTCCTCATGGTAGGGGGTCAATGACTGTCTTTTGGACAGCCACCATTCCAGTTTTTAACTTTTTTTCCAGTATTCACATTTTTTGGATGTTGCTGTAGAAGATGTCTCCAAACTTTCTTTTTCTTGTACAGCATGTAGGTCGTAGGTTGTTTTAATTAGCAAAAAACAAACAAATTGACTATCAGTTTTGCCCATTGAGCCTGGCAACTAACTTTCATTTTAGAAAATAAACTTCAACGTCTGTTGATTACCACAGAACATACATTAGTTGCCAGATGGCTGCACCATAAAAAAAGGTACTTTCTGTAGCTTCTTTTTTTTTATGCTGCCAGTTTGAGATGTTTCTCTGTCATAACACAAACTTGGCTATGAAGTTCATCTGCAGGAATCTCGGAAGCGTCTAAAACCTTGATGTCAATGCTGGTTTTCTAACTTGGTTTGTCTCCTTGTAGTTTTGCACCGTTATTTCATTTAAATCGTTTTGTTTTGTAGTAGTAGTGAACTATATTTTTTGTTTATTCCTCAAGGCAAGAGACATATCCATGTGGGTAGCCGTCATTTTTAGACAAGAATAACGTGTTTAATTTAAGAATAGGGTTGTTTGTGGTGATCTACATAAAATCACCATTATTGACTTGACCCTTGGTTGCTTTAGAACATTGCAGCTAATTTCTTGTTGTAATAGACTGACAGTTTGGAGCTTCTTCTGGACCTTTTTTAACAGGTAGCCAATCGGTAAATAGAAGAGGTTGTCAACGATGACTTCGTAGTCTGTCTGTAGTTGTTTTTCAATGGTAGTAGAGGAAGTCACCAAAGCCATGAGTCCGTATTGGCCATTAAAGTCTGAGCAAGACGAATGTTTACGACATTATTGCTGACGAAGACGTCTTGGCCCTGCTCTCAACAGGGTTCAGCAAAAGCCTGTTTGGAGCCTTGCCAGTTCAGCAAAGGAGGCTGTTAGGCTTTGTCAGGCTGGTGCAAAAGATAGACTTTTTACTGATTGGGTAAAAAAATACAATCTTTTACAAAAAAAAAATAACAGAGTTCACACTTCCAGCAAACTGTTACTTCTTAGTTGTTGAAGATCCAGAGCCTCTATAAGAACAAAGTCGTAACAGGGGGCTGGTTTTTAGGAAATTTGTAAGGATTGCAGAGCAGGTTATCACTGTGAATGCAGTCACACAAGTATGTTATAATGTCTAACTTAAGTCAACCATGATAAGAAGAGCTCGATAGGGTTTGTTTAGGTCAACTCAACTCAAAAAACCAGAGTCCTCCATGTTTGAGAACATCTGAATCTAATGAACTGGAGGTTAATAGCTTGAATAAACAGTTGCTAAAAGCTTATCCCATGTCAACTAATGAACTTGTCCAAAATATCCAGGGAATTGCTCTAGGATAGAAGTCTTTGATTACAAGTTTCCTGCAATGTTCAGATGTGTCCCTCATCCAACACACCTGGATTAAATGATTGAATAGCATCTTGAATTTTTAGTGAAGTCTGGGTTTGAAGACTCCTATCTAACATTTTAGGGCAGGGGTCTTTAACTCAAGTCCTCGAGAAATCCGTACTCCTCCAACACACTTGGATTAAATGAATGGTTAATGTCAAGGCTTCAGCAAAACAACCCCCTAGTTACATCTAAACATTACTTGACACCAGATGTGAAGGCCTGCAGTTGACCTTTGCTTTAGGAGTATTCAAATATTTTAGCTTGGTTGTGAACCTTTAGTCACACAAGTGTTAAAGAACTGACCTTTACTATCAAAAAATGCCGCTAAGCTGAGGTTTGTTCATTGAATCTTGGCGCAATGTTTTGAGTAGTTTCATTCAGCTACAGTTGAAACTGTACGACTACATCTCAGGATTTAGTAAAGTCACAGTTCACCAACCGGGTTGTCACACTGCATGACCTGAGGATTGGATGTGCATGGGCGACACGTCACACTCTTGTGTCCAAGAAAAACCCTGAAGTGAGGAGATGCTTGCTTGAAAAGCTCTCCGACCAGAATTTGAACAGCTTCAACTTTTGTCTAGCTGTAAAATTAGTGATCCAGAGCTGAGTATGAATTTTTTATCGCTTTCAGACTTCAGATCTGAAGAGTTCGATTGAAATGCTGTTGCATGGCATTAAGCCCTGGTAAAACAGTACTTTAATTGCAATTGTTGCTGAAAATGGACCATAGTTGCAGTTTGTGTCTTCCCAACATTGATTTGTGAAGTTATTAAAGTCAATTATGTAAGAACTAGCTCTTCAATCCTTCAGTAAACTCTAAAGTTGGGAGCAGGTTTACGTTTCTAAAAAAACACAGACACCTCTCAGGTTGGTATTTACCCACAAACCGTTTCTATTCTCAGATCATTGATCTGTTTACTGAAGGTGCTGGGAGGTAAAATAAAATAGGTGTGTGCCGGTGTGTATGTTTGTGTGACCCTCGTGTTTTGACAAGCTCGCCAAATCCCCTGAGATGCCTCCTCTGCCCCGAGGCTGGAGCCATGAGAAATTGCCAGAGCAGTCCCAGGGCTCCGCCTGTGAGCTCTGTTAAAAAAAACCTTTAGAACGCCACTCACTATTTTCCATTCACTTCCTCATTGACTTTTGGGATTTGAAGCCACGCTAACCTGCAAGCCGCCTGGTTTTAGGATTTTACATGTAGCGTACGGGTTAAGAAAGTAATCCATGAGTCATGCATCACGCTCCATGTCCTTGACATGCATCGGGTGTCGGGGCTCGCTTAGTGCACCTTATCAGGTGGAGGCGAGGAGGGATCGTCCCTCGGTGGGACGCTTTCCAGCACTTTTCTGCTCTTACTGCTCACTCTGCGTCAAAAGTAAATCACGCGGCGCTGGGGAGGCGTGCCTCCCTGACAAAAATCTATATTTATTCAAAATAAACAAATGGAAAAGCTGCAATGAATGGGGTTCTTACCATAAAACTGTATTAAAGTGACTTTTCTTTTTCCTTTTGAGTCAATGCAAAGAGGGCCAAGAGGCCATTCTAGCCCACTATATCAAAGTTGTAAAGTCTGACTGCGGCGTACAAATGATCTTGGCCTATATTGTCAGTGCAAAGTCATGCATCAGCTCGGTGTCTAAACCCCATGCTATAGCCTTCATCTACTCTGAGCTGCAGCACACACTTGATAGCTTCACTCCTGCTCCATCCATCCTCACACCTCCTCCTCTGTCCTTCCCCTCTAATTTATTTCTCTTGTCCTGTCCCTGCAGTCCAGCCCCATATCACCCAGCTGAAGAACGTGACGGCCGTGGAGGGCAGCGCCGCCATGATCTTGTGCGTGGCCGAAGGCGAGCCTCTGCCCGACATCTCCTGGAGGAGAGCCAGCGACAGTCAGACCTTCGTGGACGGAGACAAGGTAGACGCTGCCAGGAAGTCCATCTGGCCCCGTGTGTTTGTGCGCGTTTTTTTGCAGCGCCAGGCGCCATGTGCTCCACTTTTAAGTTGTGTTGAGCAAATGGGGCATAATTTCTGGAGAGGTGAGGAGGAAGTAAGCCAAGTTTACACAAAAAAAAGATATACTCTTGTAACAATATTTGCAAAAAATTACTAAAACATTTCAACGTTGGTGCCATTAAAGCCCATCTACCACAAACTTTTTAGGTTTATAGACAATATAAAACATTATAGCTGATGTGTTTGACTCTGAACTACTGGAAAAACCTTTGAATTGTGTAGATTTTAAATACATTTAATTCATTTATACCGCAAGTTAAATATGAAGGAAGCTTAAAATAAAAAAGGAAGTAAAACTCAACGCTGTCCTTCAGAAAGTCTTTATATCCAGATTTCTCTCATATATCTTCTCTTGGTGCAGAATAATGATGCAAGTAAGACATGATCATTTTTATTGATGCTTTGAAAACTATACTTATCAAATATAATACCACATATGAAAGCAGGACAATTCTGGGGGGGTGAAAAGATCAGAATTGGGCCGAAAAAAAAATAAAAAATCTGATTTTGTTAGCTTTTCTTTGCTATATAAATGTAGCTACAGACACATTCATCACTAGGGACATTTTAAAAGAAAGAAATGAACCTAACAGTCATGCTTTTGGACTGTTAGATGAGTACCCAGAGAGAACCAAAAACATGCAAAAGGAGAACATGCGGGATAAAAACTCATGTCCTTACTGCTACAAGGCCGAAGTGTTACAGACTGATTGATGATGCCAAGCTACTAACTATTACGGCAGAATAAATGTAATAGAAAGAGTTGTGAATATTAATCTTTTACAAACTCACTCAGTATTTGGTAGATGAGGATATGATGGTTGACAGGCTTCAAAAAAAGAAAGACAAGAAAACATCACTGTAAGAAAGAGCAGATGTCTCAGTTTACGCTACGATGGTAGCGTAGACCGCTAAGTCTCAATACAAAAAAACCACTCGATGACATCTAACGGGCAAATATAAAGCCTGCCTGTCCTACCGTCACAAACGTAAATGTAGGAATGACGTTAAACGCAACAGGGACTCAAGTTTGTTAACCTTGAATCAAACAAATCATTTCATGCTCGCTGTTCTTCTTTTTAATCGGAAATAAAAGCATCAAACGCTTTTAAAATAATAGTTTCAGGTTGTTTCACCGCAAAAGAATCTTAAAGTGGGAGACAATGAAGCATGTTGATGTTTTAATTTCCCTAGAAGGTAACATGGCAGCAAACGATCTTTTGTTTTTTGCCCTTTTGAAAAAGGTGAGGTTATGCAGACATTTTAGCTTTTGAATGAGTTCTAAACTTAGTTTGTATAAATGTTTATAGTTATATTTAATTTGAACTTGATACGAATAGCATTCACATGGCGGGAACTCAGTAGTAGAAGAATTTTAATGTGTAGTCACGTTTCATAGGTCGAAATTTTAAGAAATAGTTGACAGTGTGTTTGTCTATTCCACACCTTCACAAACTGTAAAATCGTGATAACTTCGGCACGTTGGGCCCCGCCGTTACCTCGCTGAGTCTCTGGTCTCACAGGAAATCAGCCGGCGCCTTTATTTGGTTTCGCCCCAGGCTAAAAGAAGCGCAGAGGACCTTGACGTTTTCAAGGTAAACGTTTCAGTTTACACTTTGTTTGGTCCTCTCCTCTAAACCTAACAAGGCCTTGTGTGATCCAGCCTCAAAGCTCCCGGTCCTGTATTTTTCCCTTTTGCAGCCATTTTTCTTTTCTTTTCTTTTTTTTAACCAGGAGCTCAGACCCACACATCAGGAAGAGAAGAATAAGTTTCAGCCCATCTCTGGGAGCAATAATTATTTTTCAACAATGTGCCGTCAGTGTCTCAGCACAGGACTGAGGTTTCCACAGAAGGACAAAAAAAAAAACACAGAACAAAGGAGGCAGACGATCTTTCGGTGGGAAAAAAGGTCACTGCGGAGATAAATGAATGTGTGCGTTGGCTTGAATCGCTCGGCTTGATAAATCACAGCCGAAAATGAGAGTAAGTGCTTCTCTCCCCCCGCTGCAAATGCAATTATGGAAATGCGCCGAGCGAACCAACACACCTAAACACGCCGCAAAGACAAACATGACTCGAGCGGCGCACGGCTGTGATGGATGGCAGCAGTCATTTAGGTTTAAGGCAGAACGCTCCTCTCTCAATTTGCTCTCCAATCTGCATATCCAGCGTTCACACACTCCTGCTGAGGCGTCTTGCACCAAGAGGCTTAGTTCTGCTCTCTACATAATGTTGCTTGCTTTGTCTCGTTCTCTCTCGGCAGAAGCTGCGACCCTTGGTAAGAGAGCATAATGGGACGCAGTTTGTAGGATTTAATTATGTACTGAGGGGGGATTTGAGTCTGTGTGTTGTGAGGGAAAAGTTAGCAGTCTGCTGTTTTTATTCATTCCTAACATTACAGTGCACAGAGCTTTTGTTGGACCACAATACAGAGAAGAAAACAGTCCCATCACTAAGTTGGTGAATAAAGATCTCCATATTCTCATGGAGGTACCTGAAAGGTTCAAGAACCTTTTCTAAAACCACTCAGTCACTTTCTTTATAAGTAAAAAGTTACAAAGACACATAACAGAGATAAAATGCAGTAACGGGCTGAGAAATCGAAAATAGCAAGGGGCCTTTTTGTTAAATACCACCGATAATCCGTTTCAGGTTTTATTGTTGTGAAGATTTAACGCCAAGAAAGAAAACATTGCTAATGCCGATCGATCCTTGGAAAGGTGATTATACTGTATCATTTCACAGTAGGACACATTAGCTGTAGCACTATAGTTACTGCGGTTCGTCTAAGGGTCTTTTCACTTCTCTGCCAACTGTATTATTTGACGTTTTACTTTAAATAACATCCAAAAATCTAAAAAGTGTTTAACATAGATAAAAATAGTTTTTAATACTTAAACCAACATTGTTTTTATGTAGGTTGCACAGACTGAATAATTTCTTAAATGTGATATTTCTTGGATGTTATAAGTTTTCCCCGATAAATTATTGATTTTGTTTAATGAATCCTTTAAAACCAAGAAATTTAATGTGTATTTTATGAGGGGATTTTTCAAAATACAGTTTATGTGTCTTAACTAGGAGTTTTGGGATTAACAAAGTATGCTAACCTTTGAAAAAATTGTAGTTTATTTATACCCCCCCAACTAATTTTTTAAATATAAATTAAATTACAAAAACAAAATTCCAAGTAACATTAAGCCTTTTAGGTAATATTTCTATATTTGTTCCTACGTGAGAAATAAAATATATTTACTAGTTGTAAAGTACATTTTTAATGACAGACTCAAGTAGCTCATCCACTTTTAATATAAACGAAGTCTTTTATTAGCTTTATTAGTGACCCCGATATTAATGAAGACGACTCTTAGGCCTGTTACTTCCAATCCTGCTTCCAACTAAAGAAGTTTCTTAAGTGAGATCCAAACCGTCTTCACGTAACAGAAGAAGTCCAGTTTCCTGTTGTTTAAACATGAATTATTACTAATAATGACATTTTTCTGACTACATCTTCTAAACCGGTTCCAAACTGAACTAAATGAGAGGTGAAATGTCCTAGTACTCTAATTTACTGAATATCTAAAGCAGCATGAGGAGTTCTGCGCCGCTGTAGTCTGTCAACCAGGCTGGACGGAAATCTCATTTCCACCGAAACAACTCTCGTTCTTAAACTGGTTCGTCTCGGCTGTCTTTGAACTTTGTTGCTTTCAGAGCCGACGCACGTTTCCAATAGTTTGAGACTGAAACTGAGAGCGCAGAAGGACGACGGTTCAATGATTTGTTCAGTCATCCTTTACAACATGCAACTGTGGTGAATAGAAACACACAAAGCTAAAATTGCAGCTTCAGATTCAGGAAGGATGCAGTTTTGTGCTTTTAAAAGAATTACTCTGTATTTGAAGAGTCTAATCACGGTAGTTTGTAAACGAGACTGTTTTACAAACGCCTAGGTTAGGAGAAATGAGGTGGAACCGTCCTTTAGCAGTTTCTAACTTCAGTTATAAAGTAAGTCATCGCTGTTCATTACAAAAACAAAGGCTAGATCTTTAGTTTAACGATTCAAGGATCTTTTAACTGATCCCCCATACAGTTTTGACTCTTTACTGCCCATAAGAGAAAGACTAAGATTAAATCAGACCGCTGCAATTAATCTAGGAAAACTTAATGTTTGGCCCAAAAACATTATCTATTCTCAAACGTCTGGTTTGAACCACAGTTCCTGCTGTGGAGCCTCTTTTTTGTCTGTGGAAACACCTTGATAACTGAAGAAGGCTCTAAAACAATCAAATGACAGACTAATATAATGCAGCAACCAGCAAATTGTTGGATACTCCATTGTTCTAACATTTCCAAACTACAGTTACCACATGGACGTGATGATCTGCCCACATCCAAATTCGCTGTGCATTTGATTCAACAAACTCCTTAGAAAATGTCACTGCTTGAACGTACATCTATGTTTATTATAATTAAAAAAGTAACCCTGAAGAACCTGTCGCATGTGTCACGGCCGTTCCTTTGATTTGATTCATGGTCACTCCGGGATCCGTTTTAAAGTCCATAATTGAAATATTTAGCCAGCGACTGGCTTTGTTTCACTTTGAACCCCTCACCCTGGTCTCCATTTCCTTGAAGCAGAAAAGCCATTATTAAATGTCATTTTGTTGCCTCCACGAGGTCGAGGTGGCGCTAGGACTCATAAGAAATAAAAAAAAGAAAGAGCCGAACGTTGAAGACCCGACGTTCGGCCCTACGAAGCCGTTAGGAGGAAGGCTGAATTAGACGAGCCGCCGTTCTCGCTGACATTTACCGCTGACATTTTAATATCTGAAACTTCTCCGGCAGTTGAGCTAAAATAACCGAGCAACAGTCTCCGAAATCAATTTAAGAGTTCACAGTTGTGTGTTCAATGCAAACAGGGAGATATCGGGAGTCCTTTCTTTAAAGCATGAGAAGAGGAGCGTCTCTATGAACCTGTCTACCACATACAAGCGACCAGCCGGTCTGAGTGGGTTAGCACAGCGCTGGGATGCTCACGTCTGGGCAGACTGAGCGGCATATCAAACAGGCCGTGCTTCAGGGCCGGGTTTGTCTCTAGACACACCCCCGGGCAGTTGGGAGAGGAGTGCAGCGGCGATCAGGGGCAGGAATTTCCTGACTCAGAGGAAGACTACCTCTTCCTCTTTCTCCCTTGGCCGCCTGTCTGCAGACCAAAGCTGAGCCTCCAAAAGTCGCGCCGCCACGTCAGCTGACGATAAAATGAAAGCCGTTCCAAACAGGATCAAGCTGGAGTCCGTCTGGTCCAGGAGAGAAGCAGGATTCACCGCTTAGACTCGGGGGCCCTTGACGTGTGTGTAGAGGTTTTGGGACTGGGGTGACGGGGAGGGTCTCACAAAGAGCCAACTGTGTGATTATTTGTGGGTAAAACAGCAGAGGGTTCACCATGAATACATAGACCGGGATATGCAAATGTACACAAGGATGGGAATACAGATGGATGCAAACACTAGCTGGAAAGGCTGCTAGCAGAGTTGAGACAGAGCAGAGGAAGAGTGTCTGAAATGGGTCCTTTATCCGCTTAATGTTTCCTTGCTTCCTATATTCCGATTGAGAAGAATGGGAATTAAGCTTTCTGGAGACAATTTATCGCTATTAGTTACATAATCTCTGACCTTACAATACCTAGTTAGACACTGAAAAGCTTTATTCTGTGGCTCGGTATATCGCCTCATATTAGGAAAAACCTCCATCTGTGAACCGATTAAAGCTCGGCTAGATTATTTTAAACTGAGAACATATATTTCTTTAAAACACACACATCAATTCTGGACCCACCCGAGCGAGCAATTCATGCTCCTGTTATTGTACTTTGAGCTTTCGGGCAACAGATAAGGAGAATGAAAGAGCTTTGGGGACATCTCGAATACAAAATCTGCTACTTTTCTCTGTAATCTTCTTTAGGCCAACCATTTTTATTCAGGGGAAAGTTTTATCAGCGTTGGTCGTTAGCTGTCAGAACGCCAGATCAAACGTTTAAAACAAAGAAACAAACATTTTCTGTTGTTTTTCTTTTCATTTTTAATCAAAGACGGTGTCAAAAACACAAGGCTGTAATTTCTCTCTGATTAAAATTGTATCTACAAAAAAAAAAAAAAAAAATCACAGCGTGGGGGGGGGGGTGCTCTGTTTTGACTCTGATTTGAGTTTCTTCTTTAGTCGTTAGTCAGGAGCAACACGTTCGCTTTCCACACTCCATCCTGTATGTTTCGTACCTTTTATTCTGGTTACGGCGGTTGAACAATTGGCTGTTTAGTGTAGAAAAACAGCTTTACATGAAGAAGATGGTGCCGTTTTTTATTATTTCAACTCACCACCGGCGTTAGTCGGGTTTCTGTTACATCGCTTGTAGGGCTGCCAACAGAGGCGCTAAGAAGCTGCTTCATGGGGGTCACTGGGGTTATCTGATTAAAACCGTCTGCTGGCTGGAGCAGTGCGATGTTTCCAGCCAGGATGCTCCCCGGGTGTTTTTGTCTCATTACAAGGGACTGCCGGACTGATGGCCTTGTCTGCTGTAATTGACCCGTCACTTCAAATTGTTGCCATTTGTCTCCATACTGATGTAATGACCTTGTAATGTATCGCCTTTTTATTGGATTAGCTGCAACACGGTGTGACACCAGACTTTGGCCTTGGAGGCCGGGGTGGAGGGAGGAGAGTGAGGTCGCTCTCAGATACAAAATTGGACAAGTTGGGATTTCAAAACTGTTTCTGATGTTGCTTTTTATTTTTCTATCAAGCCTGACAGGACACACGTTATACCTCCTATATTTCGCAGAGTCGTGACGGACGCTTCGATGTCCGCGGCCGCCACGGCAAATCTGTGCTGACCATCAGCGGGGTGAGGCTGAGCGATCTCGGCCGATTCGACTGCGAGGCTCAGAGCAGGATAGGAGGCCATCAGAAGAGCATGTTTCTGGACATTGAGTGTAAGTGTGTTTGAAATTTTAATTTATAAACAACTGGAAACCTTAAAGCTTTTTGTTTCTTGTTGTCTTTATGTTGGGTGGTTGTAATCCTAACGTTTCTGGCTTCCACATACAGGTGCTGGTGATAGAATTACAATAAACAAAGAAAACCCCAATTTTAGTTTCTCAGACATTTAGATTTTTTGTGAAAAGTTACAATATTGAAGATAAAATTTAAATAGACAAATATATTCAAAAACTGTCTCTCAGTCTAGTTCTGTAGGCGACCTGGTTGTGGGGACGGAGGCTGACTGTTCACAGAGCTCTCTGTCTGAGCACCTTAATAGAGAGGTGAAGGGAAGAAGATGTGACAAACGAGGTGTACAACAAGTAGGGATTCAAAAAATGAAGAAATTCACAAAGACTGGACTTTAGCTGGAGTTAGACGTCTGTAAGACATGGTCTCAGAAGTGTCTCACCTGGCATACAGACGAACATATATTTCTCTGAAATTTTGCGTTTCTTTTGGAAGTACAGTTTCCAGAGCATGGAAGGTGAGAGGAGGGGCAGAGAATCCACATTTCATTTTTAAACTGGACTGGGAACCTTCCTAAACTACCGGTACCTGGTTTAGCCATGGTATCCCTGTTCTTAGCTGGCCTGTAGTTTTTGTGTTCCTCAGTTAGTTTTACTTCTCAGTCTGCCAACTTCTCTAAAAATCAGTTGAATTAATGTGATAAGTTGAATTTTTTTAATAAAATGACTGAATCATTATGAAGGCATTGTGGTCATAGGGCGTAATAAGATTTATGCTGTTCCTAAAACAAAAACGGACTATCGGAAAGTGGAAAAGACGACTCAAGATCTGCGGCCGACCTCGTGACCTGGTGAATAAAGCTGTTTAACAGTAACTACCACAAGTCTGGTCACATTTCACGTTGTACGCGTGTTGGTTCAATCAAACATTAATGTACTGCTTGATTTTAGCCTATAGGTATAGCTTTTTTTGGTTGGGTTATTGGGTCTTCCTTGGGCGTCTCTTATTAGCCGTTGTTGACAGTAGTGGTGCATATCACCACTGTTAGTTTGCATGAGTGTCATTTGCTTGTTTTCCTGTGTGTTTTGTCTGATTTTCTGCTATTTATTGAACGCATCTTAAACAGTCCTTTATGTAACGTGTCTAAGCACTGGTTGTTGCTTTAGCATTTTTGTAACATACGCCTGGTTTCTTACTGGAGACGCCTGATTCTTTGTTGTGACTTGATGTCTGTGGATAATTTGTGATCATTTTGGGTAGTTTGGCTTTTCGTTTCTTTCTTTCTCCATCCACATCGAGTTTGTCTGATGAGCCTAATTCAGTCTGCATCCATGATTGGAGCTATTTCATGTGTAATCTAGTGTTTCTGTCATTTCCATTTAGACGTATGCTGTAGTTTTATTGTCCTTTACGTACATTTTGTGTCTTTATTGTCATTTATTAACATACGGTTTTATTATATCACTCTTTAATTGTTGGTTAATCTCTGGTCACTTTATGAGGACAGGTTTTCATTATTTTAGCCTCTTTTTAGTGAAGCTTGTTCATCTCTTACACCCATGCTGGAGTTCTACATGTTTATAAGTAAATAAAGACGTGACAAGTAGAGCAGACATGTTATAAACCGTTGCTTTCTTCCTGCCTTTCATCATCATTTTGAATCTGGAAATGTCTTACTTGTGACAGCCGTACTGCAAATTTATCAAGATTATTCAGAAGTTTTTGATTTCTTTCTGAGACGGACCGATTGGCTTATTAAAATAGTTTTTGTTTTTCAAAATCGAAGTCGGGAAATGATTAAAAATCAAGGATGTGACCCCTGAGGTGCTCGGAGGAACAGGAAAAAATAAACTGATTACTGTATATTGAAATAAACAAATAACTAACACAATACAACTTTTAAACAAGAAAAAACTAATTTAATTTACCTTAATATGACGTTAATGCATTTAAAAATATGTACTCTATTTATTTTTACGTAGATTTGTATTATATTTGTATATTTGGGGTGTCTTCTGTGTCTGGGAATGTTATTTTAAGGGTCACTAGGAGAAAATGTTCACATTTCTCGTATTTAAGAATAGAAATAAAACCAGCAGCTCTGGCTTCAGCTGATGCTTTGTGTCTGTTTCTATTTAATGAACAGATACACAATTTCTCCTCCTGACAGCTCCCTCGCTCCCAGATGAGCAGACCGTCCCTCGGCGCCTCTTGTTTGGGTTCATTTGCAGCGGCCTCCCCTCTCCCCTGCCTAATTAGCTCTGCATCCAATATCTTCATCATTACTAGATCGGCTCTGATGCTTTAACCACACCAGAGCGTCAGAATGCAAGTTTTTCACATTGAGGCGTCGAATATTGAGCCCCAACTCTTTTCCAGCTACCAAAACTTTTTTCAGTCCCTGACTGCAGATCTGCTGAGTCTGAGCTGCCGCCCAGCTAGTGAACTCATTTGCTAAGTCACTAAGGCCGTGACAGCAGCCAGGCATCAATCTCTTTAATGCAATTCTGCAGCCAGCATAATGCCTCTGTGAGCGATCTGGGCCGTGCGAGGCAGGAAACGTCCCAACAGCCAGACGTCCCAGTTTGCCATTATTGCCCCCTCGGTTTGTATCCATCATCCGGATCAGTTTAACGTCCGGATTACTCTTTAAGAATCTGTGAGTTAAGACTGAGGTTAGTTTTGATTTTGTTCCACCAAATGCTCAAAAAAACTTTATATATTCTTTGCACAGATATTCCCAAATTCCTGACCAACCACACTATTTTTTACTCGTGGGAGGGGAATCCTGTGAACATCAGCTGCGACGTGATGTCCAACCCGCCCGCCACCGTGCTCTGGAGGAGAGAGCGCTTCACCATCTCAGAGGGAACCCCCCACATGCACATCTACACCTCTGACGCCAAGTCCGTGCTGGAGGTGGGTTCAGATTCAGCTTTTTAATTGATTATGAGACGAGCATTTGGATTTTTTCCAGTCGTTAGGTCTGGTTTATGTGTCAGATTTGATCCCTGGTGCAGATTAACCGTAAACCTTTCAGACAGGATCTACGACGCACGTTTCAGATGGTGCCAAAAAACCAGATCCAACATGGCTGCCTGGACTCAGACGCAGATCTGCATCCAACGATTCTCATTTTCTAGACGTACAAACCTCAGTATTACACGACTTTTTTACATTTCTGAGGAAATGTAAGATGTTTTTGTTTGGATTTTCTTAGAAATGAATGACTTCATGCCAGAAAATATCTTTTTCAAACCTAAAAGTTCTTGTTTTATAAATGTAACCTGACTTTTTAAAATCAGGCATTAAAATGTTTTTATGTAAAATTTGTTTTGAAATTTCACAATGAAGGTTTTCAGGCAATTTTAAAGTCACACAACATCGTCTGAAGCTGATATCATGTCCAGACTTTGACTAGGACAGTCCAAAATGTGTTTTTTGTAGCCTTTTAGAAGTTATAAGAGGTTCTAAGTGCTTGTAACTGTATTCTGCTTAAACTAATGGTCAGTCTTACTGTGAGAGTACTTATTAGTTCAAGTCTAAGCACCAACCCTGATGTTCTCCTGTACCGAATCTGATCCAGGTGACTCCGATGTCCGACAGAGACTTCGGCCGCTATAACTGCACGGCCCGCAACAACATCGGAGTCCGATACCAGGAGTTCATCCTGGCCCAGGCAGGTGAGTGAGTAAAAGCGCTCGCTGGGAAAAGTCGGGGAATTTGACTTCAGTAGTTTTCCAGGTAGGGACAAAAAAAATAGCAAGAGAATGAAATAAATCATTGTAATTTGTATTTCAGGACTTTAATCTTCCTGGCATTTGTTCAGCTATGCTTACCTTTCTTCCTGGTTTCCTACCACCTTTTATTTTTCCCTCTGTCCTTCCATCCCATCCTCAATCAATTCCTTCTTTCCTTCCTTCCTTTTTTCGTCTCTTTCCTCCTTTCCTTCTATCACTTGATTCCCTCCTTTCCTTCCCTGCTTCTTTCCTCTTTTGTTCATTCTATCATTTCCTTCTCTTCACACCCCTGTTTGTTCCTTCCTTTCTCGCTTCCATCCTTCTGTCCTTCATCCTCCTTCCCTTGCTTGCTTCTGCCGTTTCCTCCTTCTATCCTTTCCTCATCCCTTTCTTCCCTCATTCCTTTTTTGTTTGCTTCTGTCCTTCCATTCCTCCTTCCCTTCCTTCTCCTTTCTCCTTCCTTCCTCCCGTCCTTCCTTTAAATCTGGACCCTGTATGATCTCTAAATGAAAAGCTTGTAGTGGTTCCTGACCCAAAGTTGAAAGACCTCCATGATTCTTGTTCGGTCCAGACAGTCTGGAAAACCAAACCTTTGCTCAAGATTGGAATCAAACCGCCAGCTTCTGTCCGACCTCTTTCTCCCAGCTAGAACTCTCCTATTATGGGCTCATTTTTGCTGTTCCTTGTCATCGAGAAGACACGAAGTGTCTGGAGAGACGTTTCTGCTCAGAAACAGAAAAAATACATAACATGTAAAATGATTAAACCTGATAAAATATGAAGTGTATGGTTATCATTCGCTGTCCTGCCATTCCCTTCCTTGTGCCCTTTTGTCTTTTCACCTCTTGTCTGTCATTCGTCCTTCATTCTGTGTCCCTTGTTTCTTTCATACCTCGTGTCTTCACTTCAGTCTCTTGTCCTTCCTCTCTTGTTTTAGTGTCTCACTAATTTCCTATCTTCTCCAACTTTTTCCTTGCTGCTTCATTCCACCTTCCTTCTCTCTTTTTATTCCACATCCCGCTTGCGTCCTCACCTTCTTTCCTTCCATGTGTCCTCATCTCCTCTCTTCGCTTTCCTTCATACATCTCTGTCTCTCTTCTTCCTATTTCCTCCTTTCCTGTCTGCCTCTTTTTTTCTTGTTCTCTTTTTCTTTTCTTCTGAATTTTTCTTTCATTTCCTCCTTCCTTGCTCACATTTCCAAACCTGTATCCTGCTTGCTAACCTTCTACCTGTTCTACCTGCCTTCTTTCATCCTAATGCTCTGTCGACTCTTTCTGTACCATCCTGTCTTCCTCTCCTTCCTTCCTCATGTCCTTCCTTTCACTTGCCCTCTATCCTTCCCTGTTTGCATTCTCCTACTGTACATCTTCCTTCATTTGTGTGTGTCCTGCTAGTGATGTCTGATCACCTCAGACTTCACTAGTTTTCGACCGTTTGATGAAAAATAAAAGCTTCACTCGTCGTCTTCACTGTCTTCCTGCAGACGTTCCATCTAATCCGTACTCCGTCCGCCTGTCGGCCGTGTCCCAGCGCCTGGCCACCGTCGCCTTCATGAAGCCGGACTCTCACGGTGGCGTTCCCATCAGCTTCTACCTGGTCCAGTACAAAGAGATGGGCTCTGTAGACTGGAGGGATGTGAAGTCTCACAGCGTCCAGAGTGAGTTTTTCCATGTCTATTTTCTAACCTTTGTTTTATTTGATCAAACCTGTCACTCTTGTGCAAAGAACAGCCTTCTGTTTATTGTGTGAATGCTTCAAAGCTTTATATTTGGATGCTTTACAGCAGGCACAGCACACTAAAGTGGACTATTATTGTAAATCTTGTTGTTTTTCTGCAGTAAAAGGTCCATAAATTATTTGTTATTTGTTGAGATTTTTCAGCTTTAAACTAACAACTTTCTACGTTACCTTTCTTTATGGCAATTCTGGGATTAACAACAATTTTACAAGCATTTGTCATTTGTTGTTGTTGTTGTGTTGTTCACTGCTTACTAAAGTTACATTTAAAACCCTCTCTGATGCTAATCATGCATAGCAAAGCCTGGTAGCTCTGTTGGATTTAGATCTTGGACTGAGGAAGGTTTTACTGTTTCCGTGGTGATTTGGGCTCATCTCATGATGTTTGTTCAGTTAGTTGTGTATAAAAGCACCACAGACCCTCCTCCCTCTTACGTATATCGTCACAAGATCAGAACAAGATGAAGGATGCTGAGAAAAAAGGAAGCTAAACTCCGCCATACTTGCTTCGGACCAAATTTACCAAGTTTAAACTGCAAAGGGAGAAATTTTGTTTATTTCTGGGAGAAATATCTTGCCGTTTTGCGCCATATTTAAGCCCCTCAAAAACAGAAAGCTAATTAATTCATTATACAGGTCGTGAATTTTCTCATCCAGTAGCTTTTATTGGTATTAATGGAGAGATTTTTCAGTTAATCTTGAACCTAGTTACTCCCGTTAAAGGTTGGATCTGTAAACATCTGTTTGAAGGGAGCTGATAAGATCAGACTTTATTTACCGGCTGCTGGATGGGGGGAAACTTGACCACCATGCTGGATTAACCTGTTCTTTGCTCTGTTGACGCCACTCACATCAGCACAGACGTAATTGCACGATCGGTCACACGGTTCCTTCAAAGCCTTGACCCTGGGATGGTGTCGGGCCGCGGACGGACCCCCAAACAGCCGGCGGACGACGCCGGGATCCGTCCGTCTCCTTCTCCTCTCCGCATGCTCTATGACTCCAAATTGATTTCCGAGCCTTGTCGGGAGCTAGTGGCGCGAGGTTGAAGGATGGATTGACGGAAAATGAAAGCCAGGGGATGAATGAGTCCCGGTGATAAGCAGGTCCAACAAACCTGAAGGGCTTATCGCTAATATCCCTCATTTCAGAGTCAATTACAGTATGGAGATGGACTGAGGTGAATACTAACCAACCAGCTGAATGGGAGGAAAGCTGGACAGGAACAAATGAGCAGAACTAGATATAATTTGGATAAATTATATCATTTTAACAAAATCCATGAATAAAACGAGTCTGGGAGGTTGCAGAATGCTGCATGTTTAATCTCAGATGCCAGTTAATACATGAGCAAACTTGTAGTCTGGGATAAAACCAGCAGCACAGTTCCAGGATCAGAAGGAAGGAAAAGCACCACCTACCAGTGGAGTATTTCATTTGTTCAGACCGGGAGAATAAAAAGCAGCTTTCACTCGTGCTTCTTTTGATCCTACCTGCTCAATAATGTGATAAATGTGGAAGATTAAGTGAAAGCGGATTAATACTTATTTATTTGTCTGTGAAAATGTCCCTTCTAGTGGCTTTTTGGATGATTTTTAAACTAAACTTTACTTGTTTTATGGGATTTTTCATACACATGATGGGAATGTTTGACTTTTTCTGATTGTTTTGTGCTTTATTGTTTATTTAGCTCATGTCTCAAAGTCCGTTTTCTAGAGTTTTAAGACAAATTTTAAACTTTTGTTTCTAAGATTAAAGAATTAATGCCAAAAATCCTGGATTTTGTGGGGAATTCTGCGGGATTTTGTCCCGTTTTCTGCGATGAAATAGCGGGAAAGTGCCAAGAATTTACATAATTCTGCGATTTCTGCACTTAGATGCTATTTATGCAGTGAATATGCGGCTTCTTAAGAATGATGCGCACACCCGCATATTCTGTGCCCTTTTCTTGATTTTACATGATTTTCTGCGATTGTTGTAAGTAATTATGAAGTTCTCTGTGCATAATTTAAAAAAATAATTTATTACCCCTTAACCTAAAAGAAAAGAATTGCACCACAAAGTAAAATGACCTGGTCTTATTTTTACGTTAAATAAACATGTTTGTTTAACTGAGAAGTAGTGGCGTTTTATCGGCTCCCCATCTTGCAGATTAGCTATTCGCTGATATCATCTCTGTGATTTTGAACCAGAAATACAAAGTAAAAGCACATGAAACTCATAGTATTTAATAGGATTTATGATTTAAAAGCCCAAACGGTGGGGAAATATCTTTGCGGATTGGATTTGAAACAAACCGCCTTGTTGTGGGAGAAAAGAAAAAGAGCTTCTCCAATCAGGATTACCATAAAATTGAGTTATGGGAATTTCATTAAAATCTAAAACTAAATTAAACCCACTTTAATCTCAGAAGAAATCTGTTAAACTCTATAGAGCTTCAGTACCTGGAGCCTCCAGGATGTGTCTTGTTGGCGGAGTAAACATGGTCGTGTCCTGCAGCGCCGAGTTGGCGCCGTTCAGCCGTAAAACGACAGAATGATGAATGATCCTAAAGGCTCGTTGTTGTTTCACTTGTGTCTCAGAGCATAAACAGTGAAATATTAAAAAACGCCTAGTGAGAGAGTTGGTCGCTCTCTGAAATTCGCTCAAACTTTGAATATTTCCTCCAAGAAGAATTATAATTCAGTACCATCATTATTTTATGAACGTTTAGGTCCAGTAATTAAAACTGGCCCGATATTGGCAACAGATCGTTGGATTTGTCTCTTAATTTTTCAAAATGTGCATAAAAATACAATGATGGAAACACGGCTATAGCACAGATGTTAGGGACACATATATATAATATCAGTAAATATTCTCTGCATCACTAACCAAAACTTTTCAATAATCCAATCCGGTAAATGAAAACGTGTTGCTTATTCTGGTGCCTGTGGACAGGCAGGATCTCCTGTAGAGGTCTGTGTTACAGCCAATCAGGATATGCTTCTGTTGAAGATTTTAGTCTAATGAAAACGATCAGTGTGGTCTATTAAATTTGTGGCTCTGATGGTGCGACCTGACGGTTCCTTTAATATCCTCTGGAAGTAAACTCTGCTCTGTCATGTTTGGCTCAATGGTAGATCGGCAGGCTCAATTCCTAAACTATAATCCTTTTGTAATTAAATAATAATAATAAAAAATTAAAAAAGCACTTCCGACTTGATTCCGACTACTAATAATTTCTTACAGCTTAGATGTCAACCAAAGTGGACTTAAGCTGATTGAACAAGCTCAGAAAGTTGAGATAAAACCAAACAATGCTGAAAAACAAGTTAGTAGGAGGTCACAACATTTCTAAATATAATAATTTACTGTGATTTTAGGTTCCAAAGTAACTAAACTAAATGAAACAAAGTTGATAGCATTTAGGATTTACAAGAATTCAACATTTCTCTCCTAATAACAGCAAAGTTCCTGAATATATCATGGCTATATCAGCTCTGAGGGTAAACTACACTCCTAGTTATGTGGATTTATTTTGATTCCTGTCATTAAATTATCATAAATCCAAACATTCCGCTTCACAGATGTTTTAATAAAACTCATCAAATTCCTTTTGGTTCATTCTGATTATTTATTACTAGACAGAAGACTTGTTTCAGATGCGTCCAGCTCAGTTTTGTGTGTGTAAAAAACGAAGAAGTGAGCTCTGGTGTCGCCTCTCTGCAGCCACCGTGGTTCTAACGGGACTGGAGCCCAACACGACGTACGAGGTCCGAGTGGCCGCTGTGAACGGGAAGGGTCAGGGAGAGTTCAGCCACACGGAGACCTTCCAGACTTTACCCATCCGTAAGTCCTGATCGGATGTCACGTATGTGTTTAAGCAACTCTGATGCTTTGGTAACCCCTCAGCAGGCGCTAATGTCGAGTTACTGGCGCTAAAACGGCTAAATTCAGCAGGAATATGGAAATGTTTCAGCTCCGATTTAATAGAAATGTTGGATATGTGACGGATGTGCGTGCAAATGGATTACATGCCTCCAGAATCTACTACTAGCATCAGCAACTCTGCAGAATGAGGCCTGTTTGCCATATTACAGAGACGGCTACAATCTCCCCGAGTCACAGCGATATGAATTTAGATTATCACAACCTGGGATGGATTCTGTCAGCTTCCTGTTTTCTCTGCGTACGGCAGTGAGTTCAGCACTTTATTCCTGCAGACGTGTAGCCGCCGCAGCTAACGTCACTGCGTTTCTCCATCGTGAGGCCGTGTTTGTGGTTTTGTCACCAGGAGAGCCGAGTCCACCGGCGGTCCACGGGCAGAGGGGGATGGGGGAGGCCTTCAGACTCGGGCTGGTCAAGCAGGACGACGGTGGGATGCCGATTGTGGAATACATCGTCAAATACAAAACAGTGAGTAAAACACGTCTGACCTGCTCATGTGCTTATTTGGATTCTTGCTATTGTCTGATTCTCCATGTTTTCTTTTCAGTCTTAGTTTGTTTTAATTAATTTTCCCCTTATTAATTAGGGCTCAGATCCGTCTCTTTCTACGTTTTGGTAGGGAACTGGACAATATTGAGGTTTTCTCCTTCTTTTTTCTGCTGGAAAAGCTGATATTTGTAATTATCATCTGTTTTTATTCCGATTTTAGTCCGAAGAGGCTGATGTTTGTTTTAATTGAGCAGCATGCTTGAGATCTATTCAATTAATGCTGCAGGAAAGTGGAAACTTCCTCCTGTGTGTTAGATTAATACCAGATTAAGCTGGTGTAGCTTGTAACACGTCACATTCGTGATGCTCCAATTATGTATTTTTGTTATGGTCTGATTTTCTTTGGATGGCCATTCGTAAAAATTAAATCCCACCCCCGTGAGGAGTTTGTGCAGAAGAAGAAGGTAGACATCACACGGCACTACAACGTCTACAGAAGCAACTGAAGCAGCTGAACTCGGCACTGCTCGCTTCGGACGTCTCCACGTCAGTCTTCTTCAGAGGCCCCGAGTTGTCATCAGTTCTCTATTTTCCGCTGTTAAAACAAATTTTGAGAATCCACACAGGTTTGTTTCTAGTTTTAGCTTAAAACACAGTCAAACACCTCCCAGTTACACTTAAACCTTTATTGCTGCTGTAGCAGTCTGTGTCACTGTATGTATAAATGCTCTTCTGAAGACACTCTGCTGTCGTAGAACAGTTTGATGAGGAGGGAGCTCAGCGTTTTACTCTTGATCGATGGAAGAGACTGTTTAAACGTCCTCTTTGCTTCTGCTCTGCCTCCTTTTTAACTCTTTTGGGATTCGTGGTTCCGGTGGACGTCTTACTTCAGCTCTTGTGATATTAGCGGCTGGATAGCACAAGATGTATGTTGCCTGGCTTCCAATTGGAAGGTCAGGGGTTCAAATCCACCCGATGGCAAAAAAATATCACAGCATCCAGTGTGGGTGCTTAGGCAAGACCCTTTGCGCTACTGCCTACCTGGCGCCTGCAAAATGGCTGCCTCGGTGTGGTTTACACCAAAAACAATTTCCTACGGGATCAATAAAGTATACATTATTATTATTATTATTATTATTATTATTATTATTATTAATCAGTTGTGAACCAACTTGATTATGCAAAATAACTTATGTCCAAAAGTATGAAACTTTCAGCAATCTTTTTTTTTCTCTAGCTGCATCACATCCAAAACTGGCTAGAAGTAAAGTATTAGAGCCATTTTGAAAAATAAAACAATGATGGAAATATGAAAATCTTGCTTAATTTTTCCTTATTTGAACCCAGAAATGAAAAATGCTCGCCAAACCGAGTGAGCATCAGTGTTTTGTTCGAGTCAAAATCACTTTTTCATTCTTTACAAACAGCTTCACCAACTTATGAACAAGTATAAAACAACACATATTCCATTAAGACAAGGTTCTTATGAAGTTCTCTGAAAATTATGGACTCTTCTTGTATGTTTACTTAAAATAGCAGCAAGAAAATACAAATAAGAAAAATGTTCCTGTGTTATTTGGACTGCGGTTCTAGGAGTTATTGGTCATTTACTGTCAAAGCGCATAAAGCAGTTCAAGATATTTTATACATATGCGACAAAAACAAGAAAATATTATTTTTTAACCATGTGAATATTTTTGATAGAAGCCAGGTGACAATTGTTGATTGTGCATGGAGATCAAAAAATGACTTAATCTTCAGGAAGGCCAGCACGTTCACTAAATACGGCTCTTATTTTGGTGGTTTTCATTTATCGCTCCTGTTTTTGACGTCGAGCATCACTGGCCGGGCACAAAGAAGCCCAAACACACCAGCGTTCATTGAGTTTACATAACGACATTCGGTTTGCAGACAATAACAGGCACTGATCGAGGCGTTTTGTTTTTTGTATCAGACATGATCCCTGGCCGCTAGACGAGACCACATTGATTTGCTGCTGACAGCAGAGTGGAGTTGTTCCATCGGTGCCTTAAATGACTAATGTTGTGCTGCCAGATCTCTCTTTCACAAATATTGTTACGCTCACAATTCTAATGAGGACAAACGAGCGGCTAACGTTAGCTCCTCTTGTTTTAATGCTTGTTTTGGATTAAACCCACAATATAAGGCCAGAAGAGGCCAGAACGACGTTAAATACTTAAAAACCAGAAACGTTTTAGTTTGTATTATGTGATGGACAAACAGAACGTTTAAAATTAATGAACTTTCAACTAGTGCTTAAAATAAAAACCCTAAAAATCATGGTGTTCCTCCAGCCTTTTTACTCAACTACGTCCCTAAAACCCTCCTTCACATAATCACACACACATACTTTTTGTGAACATCAACATAAAGGGAAGTTGGCTGCAGTTTTAAATGTCTCCGAGTTCCAGTTTGTTTTTCGCACAAATTGTTTTGAGCACATTTAAAAGCCGCTGCGTCTCAGAATGCTGCTTTAATCTCAACACGATGTTCATTGTCATTTTAACAGTCAGGAGGACCAAACTAAATGGTTAAAACCCGAAAAAATATCTCCCAGCAACCTAAAGAATTCCACCGCACGTCACATTAAGGGTGGCAGGATCACATTTTTCTTCACCAGAACCAAAGAGCTGATCAGATTTGACCAGATGTGACCAGATTATTCAAAGAGGGTAACAGAACCAGCAATCTGCTCGTCATCTGGCATTGCATTTGCGCACTGACATCCTAGTCAGTTCTCCTACACACCACAACTTTATTTTGTAAAAGACAACCCTGACTGGTGCTGCCAGGTTGGTGAATAAGCCTCGAATCCATTTGGCTCCCCCTCAGCTCCAGTCTTTTGTTTCCATCCGTGTGTCGAAGGGATAACGGTTTAAAACACAAAACAGTTCCTTATCAAATTAACATGCTTTCACTCTCCTCCACAAACACACTTTTAATCCCTTTTCTGCAGGATAAAGAGGAACAGTGGATGACCAAGCTGGTTCCAGGAGCAAACGACTTTGCGCTGCTGCAGCCGCTGCAGTGGAACACGAGATATGAAGTGGAAATCACAGCCCGCAACGTCAAGGGCCTATCGGAGCCCACCTTCTATCAGTTCTTCATGCCACAGAAGCCCGACATTGCAGGTAAGAGCACGATAAAGGCGAACGCCGTGCCTCTGTTTGGTGCAGACGGCCATCGTTCACACAAAACGGCAAAAGATGTCCCGAACAACAACAAACGCAGCAAGATCTGTTCACTCTGCAGAAATATGTTTGCTGTAAACAAACCCAGAATGAAGCCCTTCAATCATCCAGCAATTACAGAAACGATCAAATAAAGGAAGGAAATTAGTGACGGTTTTGCAAACCTTAATTTAATTCCGTCTTTCAATTAAACGAAAGACTCTTAGAGAAGTATCAAACCAGGTAGAGGAGCTTCACAGACCATAATAGAGCAACCAGGTTTTCTCATCCAGCTTTAGTATCTCAGTCGATTTGATTATTTGCTTTTAAAGCATATATTTATTGGCAATGAACCCAATACTGTTGGAAGGCCGGTTTAATATTCTAATGAAACTGTGGAACAATTACAAAAGATATACATGTGTGTTTTTTAAGCACGTGTGACACTAAAATATTTTAAAATGTTTTATCAAAAGATGTAACCAGCAAATTGGAAACTGCTCACAATAATTAGCAAAAGTTAGTCTGTCAGAAGTCAGGATCTGTAGTTAAATGATTTGAGTTTGTATAGTTATTGCTGCTTTTCTTAATTACTCAGCTCGTCTTTGTCTCATGTAAAAATATTGCAACACTTGGCTGACAAAAAGCAACACCCAGAGGAACTCAGCAAGGACACATGAGCGAAAGCGCCGAGTTTCCGCGTCGTTTTTCCGCCTTCGCCTCTCTCTGCCTTTTACCGCGTCCATTTGTGGCGTTTTTGGATCCAGCAAGTGTTTCACTCTGTCATTAGCGCTGAGGCTAAATGGCTCGCGAGACAGTGGGGGTTCGCTTTCCTGCCAGAAAACAAGAGCCGGGAAATGGGGAGCTTAAGGTGGGTCACATCGATTGGCTGTCCTCTCTTGTTAGTAAACAGCGGGGAGTCGAGAGAGAGAGAGCCTGCCAAAAGCACAGAGGAAACTGAAAAGGAGGAATAGGTCCTTCCTTGTGAGGTGTTAGATCTCCAACGTAGGTGGAGAATGTAGTAAATGTAGAAAGTGACCCAGTCCAGCTCATGTTAAAGTTGATCGTTTTTGACTTCTGGTTAAAATCCAGACATCATTCTTGATATTTTCAGCCAAAATCAGTTTATTTTTCCATGGTCTTGATTTCCTGCTTCTTTAAATCAAGTTAAGACCCTGAAGATCTTTCTTCAGAATCAGTCAGAAATATTAGATGTGAAACATCCCCCAGTTCCATCTCAGTTCCAATCTACTGCCTTGTTTTCTTATCCTTCCCCATTCCTGTATAAACCTAATGAAGGAAACACCACATATATGTGTCCGCTATCACTCCCTAAGAAATCTTCACTATTCAATTCTCCACCTATGTATTATGCATTCCCCATCTATTGAATTGGTTCTTTTTCCCCTCCTTCCTCCATACTATTTCACTTTATAACTGGGTACATAACTTTCTTTTCCGTCTGATTGTATAGAGAAAGACGCACTGATTGCCAAACGACCCTTGATTCCCTTTTCAATTTTCTCTCCTTCCGTTATTTCAGGTTTCTTTGCCCAACACAGTTATAAGACTGCAGACACAACCCAGTCGATCTTGAATTGAACCGAATAGGATGGGGCTCGTTTCGATGATTGTGGCGTAAGGATGATAAAAACCCAAAAATGAAGTTTCTCAGGAAATTTTAATCTTACATGAGATCAAAGAAAGTTTCAAGCAGAAAGTGAATAAAAGCTGCAGACTTCACCATCAGAGCCAAACCACTACATGTTATATTTAGGTGTTAAAAATGCTGAATCTTAGCATGCAGATGAATCAGAGTGGAAGGACAAAAGTGAGGTTAAAGTACTTATTTTTTCAACAACTCTATGAAGTGAAGATCAATGTTGTTTGAGAGTTTATTGGCTTTAAAGCTATAGTTCATCAAAAAACCGGCATAAATGGTTCAAATAAATGGAACAAATCAATAAATGTCAAAGTTTAGTACCTTTGAAAACTTCCTGTTGTATAACGTTTTTTTTATTAAACTTTTATCAACTATTTAACAGGTTGGCAGTTTATGCTCCTATTTCGAAGTGAATAAAGACAGTTTATGTAGTAGTTTAATTGCTAAAATGTTTCCAGAATGCATGTTCTTCAGTAAACCGTTATACTGTATGATGCAGATTTAGCTCTTAGCATTAGCAGAACTATCAATAGACTAAAAATAGACATTTTATGACTTTCTTTTGATTGAAATTACACAAACACTTTATATTTTTAATAATAATTTAGGTACAACTCAGTCTTCTTGGGTGTTTTGTGTTTTTATGGCATTCTCAAGATCATCTATCACTTTTAAGGCTGCCTTTAGTGTGAAACAAGGCGTGAAGTTGGTGTAATGGTGATTCTGTGAACTTCTTTATCTGCAATAAAACGAAAACTACGTCGCCATTGGGGGGATCACTAACTCTTGGTTGACACTTGGTTTTCTCCTTATTATTGAATAAATGTATCCAAATTAAAGGTTAAACAATCATTCCTTTCAGTCTATTCATTCTATCCTAGGTTCTAACTACCGAGCTCTAAATATGCTGTAAACTCTAAACACATCTATCACTAACAGTAGTTTCTGTGAAACTAGAGAAACCAACACAAATTGATCGTGCCGACCTCTTATAATATGTAATAATCTATAATAAAACCGAGTACTGTACATATAGCTACCCTGTGCTGACACTAGAGGAGCAGCAGAAAATAGAAAATAAAGTAGTTTGATGTTGGAGTTCTCCTGATTTCCCCCCTGCAGTCTGACTCCGTGTGGCACCACCAGCGTCTAGCTTTGTTGTGGCTATTGCATTTCTTTCTTGGCTCCCTACTCACGCTTTTTTTTTCCAGTCATGCGTCATAAGGAGGGTTTGATTGAAACAGCCATGATGCATTTTCTTTGTACATAATAATCTCATCAAAGCACTTGAAGAATGATCTTGACAGGCTTTTCTCCTCTCTGTAAAGCCCCAGCAAAACTTTATATTTGCTTTATTAGTAGTTTTTCCAGGAAATCAATTTCAACAATGAAATCCCCATTTTACTAAATGGAACTTGTACATTCTAAAAATACATTATTTAGTAATTTGCTAAATACAAATGCTAATCTTAATAGCCTTTTAACACACTTTTTCTAGAAAAATTTTGTGGTTATTTATAATGTAGAAAGTTTGTCTGTTACCAATAAGTTAAACTGTGTAGATTTCTCATTTAACAAATTTTGTGTTAACAACAATGTACATTTCTTGGAAGATTTGTAGGTTATTTATTAGTTGACGTATGTGTATTCATACTATTAGAGCTGCATGAAATAGACTTTCAATTTTCCAAATAAGCTGAAATATTGTTTAGAAAAACAAAAAAGTCCATGTTTCAATGGGCTATTATGGTACATGGTACAACCTATGCCATTTCTATAAATAAATGTGCCTTAATGAGTCGTTCTGGCTGAAAACCAAACCAAAAACTCTGGAGCATTAGCATGTTAGCATGCTAACATGCTAAGGTTAGCATGCTAACATGGTTAAGGCAATACTAAAGTCTGTTTAGATTTACATTGAATAAAGCAAATCAACATTACTTTTGTAGCAATGTTTGAATTGTCGAGTGAAAAATGGCCGACAACCAGTTGCACCAGTAATCTTTATATGGAGATGTGACTTCGATATAAAAGTTTGTGCAGCCTTGTTTGCAAGAGTCAATGCTAGATCTTTTGAGATACTATTTTAAGGATGGTGAAAAAGACCTAGGTATAGAAGTTATGCCAAAGAATATTGTTAAGGTCTAGTTTTGTAAAGCCTGAATTATCATGAATTAAAAAGGTCTTAAAGAAGAACCTGATCAGATGTAACACCAGTGTTTGACTGGGCTTCAGGAAAACCCCCGGATTACCTAGTTGAGGTTTTAGGACAGAGATGACAATTCTTGTTTCCAAATCCTCTGCACTGAACACAGCTATCAGCCAATTTGCATATTTGTTCATATTTTGTGGAGTTATAGCTTCAAAGTTAAAGGGGCATGATGGACTATGTGGTGTGTTGTTTTATCCACTCAAGATATTAACAATTTCAAACCCAAGTAGAGACCAGATCATTCATATGAATGAAAACAAGTAATAACAGAGGATGTATTGTGTTCCTCTGAGAATCTGTTTTATTCCAGATGAAAAAGGCTTTGATTTATTAAACCCCACCAAAGAACAACCGTCACTCTGGAACGGGCAAAACAAAATAAAAAACTCCATCTGTGGCTTAGCTTGCATGTTCCAAGCAAGTTCCCCGATTATCAGGCAATGTAAATCAAACCGTCTTGGGGGATCCTTGCAAACTGAATGAAAGGGACTTAACTGTAAGCAGAGCTAAAATCAAAGACCTCTGTTTGTTTGCTTTGTGCAATATATTCCATAGTCAACATAATAATGCCTGTAATATACTCAGTGGCATACCAGTACGACATAAGATCCCAACTGATGTGTTCCCACTTATTTATTCATAGAGCTGATAATCCCATCGCAATCAGGGGATTGGGTTTCTGAGCACATGTATAAATAGACAATATCAATGCCATTCTGAAAAGCAGAGAGAGAAAAGGAAATAATGAGTCAAACACTAAGTTGGATGCAGACTATCACAACAAGCATCTGCAAAACGAACAACAAAAGTCAGTTTGACTGCTAGATCCTGCAAAAATAGAATGCAGCAAGATGTTCTGATGAACAAGCATCTCAAGCTAAATTGTCCCCTCTGCTGATTACACCTATTCCAGACGGCTGGTCCGTTTGGACATCTCAATCAAAGGGAAATCGACCTCACCAGATGGCAGGGGCTTAATATTTTTGGACATATCACCATCCTGTGGTGCAGACCCGTGCACTGACCTTCAGAGTTGGCAATTTCCTTCATTAAACTTTGAATTGCAGCTAGAGATCAAATTAAATGCTTTTATAAAGTACTTTTTAAAATGATAAACTTCATCCAAAGTGCATTACATCAATCAAAGCAAGACATTGCAATTGGGAAATTTAAAGAAAATTAATTTAAAAAAATCTGTTGTCAAAAACAAGAGCCCTGGAAACACCTGAAACTGCAGAACACTAGGAAATTTATTGTCTGTTATAACTCTGTCCATAAAATCGTGATTCTGTGATCGCAGAAAATCCTGCAAAAAAAAAGTGCGCCACCATAACAAACACACGTTTTGGTCCCAGCAGCAGTAGGACGTCAGCGCGTCTGCTATATTGGATGTGTCAGATCCGCCCCGTAAACTAATAATAGCAAATGGACTGAAGTTGATCCAGCGCCTTTCTACAGGGAGCTTTAAGTTAGTTACAACTGGATTTTTTTCTTAGACAGATTCTGGATTTCAGAACTAAGCAATGTTCATATTTTGCTCATACTACGTTATAGATGACCTTAAATGGTCCAAGACTCTTAAATTAGCATTAGGGGACTAAATAACTGGCTCAGCTATGCTGCTATGTTATGACATGTTTGCTGCTTACTGCTTCCTCTGAGGAAATTGACAAAAAAGGGGACTCATCGGTCTCCTTCAAACTGAGTTTAATTATTAAGTTTCTTTTTCTAAGGGCCAACTCAAAGAAAGTTTATCCCTCAGGCCTCCTCATCTCATGTCAGGCTGAGCCATGCAAATGAATCCTCACAGCCATCCCTAACGATCATGTTTATCTCACTATTGTCACAATCAATGAGCTCTCGTCTGGCCATTATTGAGTCCCTCCTTTGCAGATCCAATCTATAGACAGTCAATCACGGGTCAGGCCTAACGAGATTTTATTGTCAGAGATGTATATGAATGTCTTCAGCTTCTACCCAAACTCTCGGATGTCTACATGTTGAAGGATCCTGCTAATAGACCTATAGATCAACAAGTAATCAGAGGAAACCAGGACAGGCGTTAATAGAGCAGAAAAATAGGAATTAATGGTTGCTGAATTTCTACTCTTGGTAAATTTGAGAAAACTAAGGATTTTCTGCCAAAAGATTTATTTATCTCTTTTGATGCTTAAAGTGTTGTTCGCAAACTAAGGCACTAGAAGCAACTGTTTGAAAAATAACTTTGAAACTTTAAGTTGTCAGATCATTAAAAGTTTTGTTAATTGAGTTAAATTTTAGTATGTTTTCATTTTAGTGTCACATTTTCATAAAAAAACCTTGGTTAGCTTTCGGTGTCATAAAGCATTCCCAGTCCTTGACACTTACACCTCCATGCTTCACAGCTTTTATGAGGCATCAATGTTTGCTTTCAGTGTTTAGTTGGTTCTATGCCAAACATGTCATGTGTTGTAGAATTAGGTAGAATTAATACAGAAGCTACGGGTTTTCAGCTAATTTTCCTCTGGTAACCTTAAGGAATATTGTGGTCGAGATACAAACATGGCAGGTAACAATATTCATGTAGGATGTGGTGTTAAAAGGTAACTGTGGACTTATGGTGACCCAAAGTCCACAAGACACTTCAAACCCAGCTCCTTTGTGACCCTTCCTGTCCAGTTTGTCATGGACTTCTTGCATATGTGGTTTACAGCACAGTAATTGTGGCAAAGAGGAACGTCTAAATTATGAAATCTAGACATTGTTTTACTGAAATAATTTGGGTTTTACTAAAAACATTTTCATAAATTACACATAAAAATGCTTCACTTGTGCATTTCTCACTTCTTCAGAGCAGAACCAAGCAGAGGGACTTTAGTGTTGTGGTCCAACTCAAGCAGATAGATATTTAGTTTAGGCTAATTTTTACCACCAATTATCTTGAAAGACTTGCATCTGAAAGTTTAACAGTAGGAGCAAAAACATATCATTTCTGTCTGAGCCCTCCAAACAAACACGTTCTGGCAATCTTACTAATCACACATTTTGTCATGCTGCTACGATCATAGCTAATGCAAATACTTGAAATACCTGGCGTTGACAATCAGCCGGTTCAGGAGTGCCATTAATTGTCGTTGGTGCTGATTGGCTTTACACCCAGAACTGAAAATGAAGTCTATAGATGTTAGCTTCTGTGGTAGTGCTAAGACAGTTTCTACAATGTGTATTAATGCATAGTAAGGTATATGTAATGTTGTGGATAATAGAATAGGTACTTGGAAGTGTTTCTAGAGGAGATCTCTGGTATTTGCAGACATCAGCTAGTCTCCAACGGCTGTGGTTGTTAACCCTGATCAAAACCAGGCCTAGTGGTATTTTGATTAACTATCTCCTGTAGTCTGCTCAATCGCCTTTGAGAGTCACCTACATCCCCTTTCTTACTTGTTGAGATTCTAGGTTTGAACTTTAGCAAACTATATCCACCACATCTTGTTGAGATGCTGGCTTGTGATTGGCTGAATAGATATTAGTATCACCAGGGCAGTGAATATGTTCTAATAAAGTGGCCAGTAGATATAAACTTCAAGAACCTGACTGTAAGGAGTGTACCTAGGTGTTTTTGTCTATGCACCATAAACTAATCTATCATCATACAATAGAAATACATTTTCATATTAATCTCCATTAACCAGCTTATCTGGCAACTTTCTAATTTTAAAACTCACTTAATCCACTTCCTTGCTTCAGCAAGTGCAGATTTAAGTAGCTGAATATTTAAAACCTGAAAAAATCGAAAGAAATTACAAAAATTCTTGGTTTTGACAATAGAAATGGTTAAAATATGAAGGCAAAATAAAGACTTAGAATTAAAAAAGAAAGGCAAAAAAAACCACCACCAAACTAATTCTTTGTCATGCTGGTAACGAGAGGTCTTTCAGCAACATTAGGAGAATAAAGAGAATTATAGAGGCGACTGCAATAATGATGGTTATAATTGCTTTGTCATCAATTCAAGTGTAAATTATAGACAACAGAAGACAAGCAAAATTACATTGTAAGGCTAAATTGAAAATTGACAGCCAAATAAATTTGACAGCAGTGGAAAATGTTCCATTTATTTCTCCTTGAAATCAACAAACAGCCTTCAGCTGACATTAGTTTGCCTGAATGAGTTTTCTCCATTCCTGCCTTCAGTCCAAAAAAAACAACTGTACATGTGATCAAACCCGCCAAGCAGGGAAGCATTCAGGCTGTGGTGTAGTGATGTTTCTACCGGACTGACCTCCGGCCTGAGAGCATGAAATAGGGAACGGCGTTGAAGCTTCACCCAGTGAGAAATAAATAGGACCACAGAGGCAACGGAGTGGACACGACCACTCCCTCTGTGGACTCACTTAAAATAGAAACATGATGGACAAAGTCGACTGTAGCACTGCTGAAGACGTTGCGTTATCTGACACAGGGCCTGATATATTTTATATAACAACAAAATATGGGTAGACAGAGATATCTGCAATGGGAGACGAAAAAATATATATACATATATACAATTTTAGTGGGTTTGTTGTCAGAATAAAACTGCCTGTGTAAATTTAAACACCGTTTTATCAGTTTTGTGGTATCAAGGGAAATCTATTGAAGTTTTTTATTTTATTTAAGTTTGCAGTTAAGCTGTGTTGTATCCCAGAATTGCATATGCAGAGAATTGAGGTAGTTCTTTAAGCACGCGTCTGGTCTTTGGCTCACGGCATAGTACAGATTTGTTTCAAATGCTGTTCTAGTATTTGTTCTGGTTGCAGCAGCAAGATGCAGAAAAGACAAACTCTGATTCATTCCTGAAGAACAAACATTTTCAGTTAAAGAAGCCAAGAAGTATGTATAAGAAAAAAATGGATGTTTAGCAAGATTTGTAGGAAGGGAAACTGAGAAAGAAAGTACATTTCCTTTATGTAACTTTACAAATACAAGTGCAGCTCACGTATGAGGAGTCTTATGTATTCTCTGAGTCTCAATGGGCTTAAAATAATAAACTCTACAGTTTTGATTAATCTGTGTGCTTGATAGTGATGAAAAGACCCCAGCTGCTGTTCATCCCTTATCAGGATCAGCCAGACTCTCAAGAATCAGTTTATTTATCTATAGCGTCAATTTACAACCGATGTCGTCTCAAGGCACTGTAGTAGAAAATCGTTTCATTCAAATCCTAAATATATCATAAACAAATCAGGTCAAAAAAATTAGATTGGATCGAGTCGTTGATTTGCAGCATTCACAATAAGCACACAGTAGCAATAGCTTTTGTTGTCGTTGGCTTTGCAGCAATCCCTCATACTGAGCATGCATGTAGCGACAGTGGAGAGGAAAAACTCCCCTTTAACAGGAAGAAACCTCCAGTAGAACCTTGCTCAGTACAAGCAGCCGCCTGCCATGACCAACTGGAGGTTTAAAGAGACAGAAAACTAAATTAGATGCAGAGGAAACTGAATAAAGAGTTGATAGCAGCGGTTGAAGAACGTCACTGGATCGTCAGAACACTATCTCACTCCAAGAAGCTGTCTCAGCTAACAGAGCGCCAGCCCAGGTGTGGCTATTATGGAGAGAAGAACACTAAGAGAAAACAAAAGGTTATCAAGGTTGAAATAACAGTAACTAAGTAGATTGGACAAAGGAAGAAAGTAGCAGAGAAAGAAGTGGTCAGATTTTCCTCCAGCAGTCTAAGCCTATAGCAGCATAACTATAATTTAATACTCTCTAAAGGATTCTGTCAATTACGTGGTTTCCACTCTTTTCTTCCACTAAACTTTCCAACAGTATTCTTGGACTTAACTCAGCTTGCTTTTATAACCTGTCAGTCTAAAGGGCCACTGTTACATTCGGTTTATTCCCTGACTTTATGTGATTATCTGAGATTCAAAATCAACCATAATAAACTCTTAGAAAGCCGATCCATGTTTGACTTTGGCTTTTTGAGCCACATTAATGGAGTAACTTTCTTTATCATGATGGACTAGAACAGATAACATGTTTACCATACTACAAATAAGTGAACCAGTTGTGGTGAGGACAGTGAAGAGTTTTAACTACCATTGTGTATGTCAGTATTTCCATGGCCAACTCTGGATAAAATCAGTAATTTACAAAAACTAATGGAAACTCAAAATTTTGTGGAAATACCGCATTTCTAAAACATTTTAAAACCAAGAAAGCAATACATTAATAAATATGACTCCTTTTTTTAATCTTTTTTTTCCCGTTTGGCCCAAAAACGCCTCGGCTTTCTGTTTAACATGTTGTTTGAATTCTTTGAAGGATCCAAAATAACCGGAGTCCTTTTATTTGTTTATTTTTTGCTTTCATACTTGTATTTATTTTCTCCAAATGAAATAAATAAATGTTAGGAAAGCTTTCCGAATATTCAGAATAGCTACAAGCAGCAATCTTGCAACACGAGTATATTATAAATAACATTTATCCGGACTGTTGTGATTGTTTTAAATGCGAATGTTTACAAAATTCCCTCAAGATCACGTTCTTTTAGATGAGCAAAGCAGAAACAAGTCAGCATATTTGAACTGAAATCTGCAGCAGCCGGATGATTAAAGTGAGCGAAGTGATCAGCGTTTCTTTTTTAAACTTTGGAAAACGGGGAACGCTTGAGGGGCGGCTGGAGAGGTGTTGTCTACCGGCCCCAAATCTGCAACGTCAGCAACCAAATTAACACAAATCTAAACTTCAGAAGGGGTGGAGATTGAGAACTACAGCCGATGGCGACGGAAAAGAGAAACTGATCCAGTCCAGGAAGTTGCAAAATCCCAAGTTGCTCCGTTTCATGGAGAGGCAAAGAGTTTTAATTAGAGCTGCCTTAGCCACCAGGTTCTCTGTCTGTCGGCGTTGGTGTCTGGGATTGCTGCCTGGCTCTATTGTCTGACTCGTCGGCTGCAGGTCGAGAACAGAGTCACAGACGTGAGAGTCGCTCGGGTGGAGGCTGCAGGAGGATTCTGGTGTTTCTGTGGCTCAGAGTCTGTAACAGTTTAACATTTCAAAAGCATTTTTATTGCTCTTCCAGTTCTTTTCCTTAGCCTTGATTTGTTTTTATTTTGCCTTTTCTAAACATTTTGCAGATCAGTTTCATGGATGTTTCCTTTGCTTCAACTTTTGTGATATTGTGATAATTTGATCCTATTCTGTGACCAAACGGCCTCCTAATGCAGAGGTTACACAACTTTTTCACTCCTTTTTTTCCCTTGATCCCGCTTGTTTTCCTCACCCAGCTACAAATGTCAACAGCACTACTGAGACCCTGGCTTTGTGCCAAAGGGACCCTCCTGTAAATGCTGTATTTGGAGCTTTTAAGCTTAAAGCCGCTCATTCTCTGTGTGAGTTCAAGAGAGGTCTGCAGGGTTAATTATATTGAACTCTTGTCTTAGTAAAGGGGAGCTCCACTGCTGGCTGCATATTAAAACCTGTCTGTAAGAACACTTTCTCATTGGGTTTTTGTGGCCTCTGCTGCACACATTTCGACCTCTGTAATTCTTGTTTTGTGAATTGATAATTGCTATAAAGCCGTTTTGTGGACCTTGAAATTGTTTACAGTGAGCCCTGTGGGTTTTGCTTTCGAGCGAACATTAGGTTGGACGTCATCCAAGAGGAGATGCAGCTTCCTCCTCCTGCCTTGTTTAGGGGTCAAACAGAACATTCAGATGTTTTTAATATGTTCTGAAAAGGTTGCTTAGTTTGTTCACATCACTAACTCTGTTTATCAGGATGTTATTTCCCCTTCTCTGAATACGTTTATTCAGTAGCTTGATTATGAAAAAGGGAAAAGTTAGTTCAGCTAATTCATATTAAGGAAGTTTAAAGGACTCGTATCATCTTAGGTTCTTCAAAAATGTGTGTTGGGTTGCAGTTTGTATTACAGCGTATCTGAAAAGATTCTTACTGAAGACTGAAGAATTGTGTAGATTACTCTAGAACTACTTGATCATGCGGCCACCTTTGAGCAGCAATGTTCTAGAAATGCTTTTTTTAAAATTATATTAAATTAAAAATACAGAAGCTAACATCCACAATCTCCCTTTTATTAAGTCTTAAAGGGACAGTCAGTCAGGTCCTATTAAAAATGATGGATGCTCCTGAATTGGCTGCTGTACCTAGTAGTTTGGTTCTTGGTGTTTCAGCATCCTGAAAAAAAACTTTCTTTTGAATATTGCATAAATATAACCTTAAATAAGTGAATTTTCAACAAATAACTCAAGGCAACTAAATCACGACTGTATGAGGCTCTCTGTGATCAAATTAGGTCCTAATTCAGGTCAATCCAGATTATTCCAAACCAGACGAATCGTTAGCACTTTACAACAAACAAGCTGCACCAAAGTCCTTCAAAGCAACAATAAAATATTTGGGATACTACCTTAAAAATCATAACAGGGCAATAAAATATTAGTTTAAAATGAATTAAAATCGTGTATAAAATTATGAGTTGTTAATATGTCGAGTTGTATTTAAGCTGAAAGTCAAAAACACAGCAGTTCTTACATAGATTGCAGCTTCACTTTAGAAATCATTTTCGATCTGCAGTTTAAAACGATGCAGTCAAAGTTCTGTTTAACTTGGGAAGCAGAAAAAGTTTTGCATAACTCTACTTGAGACGCTTTTGGCTGCTGTTTTCAAAGCAGCTAATCCAGGAGCAGCGTTAATTTTCCTGCCTCTGATTTACCGAGAAGTGCTAGAAAATGAGAAAATGAATGCTAACTTTGTGGTATCTTCATTTATTCTTTATATTTGGTGTTTTAACAAACTAAATAGGCAAATTTTGTACAGTTTCCACTGTTTCCCCAAGTATTGATGATTGATTTTAGGTATTTACCGGCAGCTGGGGTCCATGAAAATAAATTTGTGTGAATTTTTACAGCAAACTTGTCTCCTGAGCAAGCACGTGGCGAGAGTGGCAAGAAAAAATCTCGCTTTTAACAAAGAAAGAGCCTCCTACAGGAGCAAGGTCAGTGTGAGCAGCTCTCTGCTACATCTTGGAGGTGCGGTTAAAAACAAAAGGTACTGAGCCAGGGAAAGCTTCTAAGGAAAAACTATTCATGAATAGTTTTATCCAGGCGATAGTTAAAAACACAACCACTTAGCCAGGATTACACTCCATATTAGCTCTATCAAAGGCTTTATTTAGATTCAAACGCTTTCTATAAAGGTGAAGAACACAGAGAATACACAAAGTTAAAAGGTTGTTTTGGAAACATACACAAGAAATGAGGATTAAGTCTTGGGTACCTTCCAGATTATTACGCTAATTAAAAGCAGGAGAACATGGATGTCCTCTATCAGCCTTAGAAACCAAAGCTAGGCCTCTCTGACTTTACGCTTTATCTGAGCAGGTAGGTCCTTTTTTCTATGTCCAGCCACTGATTAGTCGCCGCCTGGCCTGACCTCCAGCCGTCCTCTCTGGTTCTTTTTCCGTTTTTTTCAACCCCAGGATCACTTAAGGCCTCAGCTCTGTCCATTCCTGCCCCATGGGAGCTGCACTTCACCGTCCCTCTCTGATGTCTTTATTTTATTATTTCAATCCATCCCAAACCCTCTCAGACTAGTGTGTTCTCCTCGACTGAAAAAGTAGATTTCTTTTCTTTTTGTCCCACATAAACCAGTTATTGGCTGCAAGCTGTGAAACGAGAGGCCCCCAGAGGACTCGGGCTGAAACATCAGTATGTTAATGGTACTCGGTGGAGCAGTAGAGCTGGAAAGTGCTCACTACATCTCCCCCTGTAGAGATGCAGGCGGCTCGCACGTAATGCTGAGTGAAGATGCGAGGCCGGAGGGCGCACAGAGCCCAGCAAATGGCTTTTTTTTGTTCTGCAGTTTCCGAACAACCAAAGGTTTCATTGGATTTTTTATTTTAAGAAAACAAAATGAAAAGGCGCCAGATTGCCACGCAAAAAAAGATTTTCGGGATTTCCGCGGATCTCCTCCTGTCTTACTTACTCGAGTCCTTTTTTAAAACTTTAATCCCAAATAGGGGAAACCTCGTAAAGCATGAATTGATTTGTTTTGAGGGAGATTTTGAGGGATTAACGCTAATATTCCTGATTATTCCCGGCTCCACTGAGAATGGTGGATTAGTTTGGAAACTCTCCAGCTCGCTTCCAAGGAATCCTTTGACCTTGGAGTCATCCTGAGAAAGTTTTGGAGTGAGACTACCCAACATTTCATTATCCTACTTGTGTTGCTGGTATATCCTTTGTGTAACATAAATGGATGTTGTATAGCGAGGGGTCTGACCTTCAGCCTTCACTCTGCAGGAACCCGACCAGAAGGCTCATCCTTCAGCAGCACAGCGACTCCCGGCAGCGCTGCACTCCACCCCAGCGCAGCCTCTGAGTTTCCTTTATCCGAGCATACAGTAAATCTCTAGCCTTGGTGGGCTTCATTAAATTTTACTCACAATCCATCTGAAATCAAATTTTTTCTTATTGTCAAAGTCAGCCTGAAGGAGGAAATCTTTGCTTTCCTGTTGAGGAGGAGGAGGAGATTTTTAAATATTTCTCTGGACAAGTTTGTAAGAACTCACGTTCATCAACATATATTAACATATATTACAAGAACAAATAATTTCAAAAAATTAATATCACAATGAAATTCACTGAAAGAGATTCACTAAAACTGTCTCTCCGAATGTCTGAGCAAGATAAACCCTGAGGTGGGTTTTAGTCAGACTACGCAGCAGTTAAAAGCAACTTAAGTAACTTTTCAACTTTCATAAAATATGTTCATAACTTTTGTGATTATTATGTCGGCTTACAGCTCTTTAGAATGACGCCTCTGTCATGGACCGATGGGGTCCGTATCGCTTTAACTGGCACTAAGCAACTTTGAGGAAGGTGCCAGGAACCCAGCCAAACAAAACAACTACAAATGTGCTGACTGCTTTATGGCATACGTCATTTACTCTGTTTTTTTTTCTCCAACATCATCATCTGACATAGTTTCACCACAATTAGATTCATCACCTCATCGCTGTTCATCCTTCACACAGACACTGGAAACAGAAATGTACTTCGATCCAACTGATCAGGATTTTACCACGCTATCTGCTGGTGCTCATGGGAAAGGGAGTCTTCCTTCAGACAAAACACTACCACTTTTTTTCGCACTAAGTGCCATAATCAACCAAAACTGAAACTTCTTTAGTGTTGCTATAACAGTGATGTTTTACAAAACTACTAAAATGGTCAAACTGGAACATATATTGATCTGTAACAGACCTATTATATTAATGCATCTATATCAAATGTGTTCAAATTTAGCTTATATACACTTTAGTTCAGTGGTGCTCATCAAAGGAAGTAGATGACGTCACCTGGCCTTCCGTTTTTTTTCATTTTCATACCGGCAAGCAAACTGATGCGGGTTTAAGGACGCAAACACGCTAACTCTGTTAGCTTTACATTAGCCGCCTTAGCAAACTACGGCCTCCCAGTCTCTCTTAGCAGAGGCGGAGCTAGAGTAGCTAGAGGCCGGGGTACCACCAAACCCCCGTGAACTCTACATATATTTATGTATATGTATGTATTTATTTATGTGTGTATTTATAGATTTATCTGCGTCTGCTTGTGTTTGGAGAGAAACCCGCACAATCCAGTGGGTTAATGCAGTTATGCAAGACAAACTAATTAAACTAACTAATAAAATTATACTTCATCCTAAAAGGACAAAATATACAATCAAAATTATTTAAATAATCTAAAAAGGTGTTGTGCTTTTTTTTGGGGTGGGGTGGGGGGGGTATATCCCTTAGGACATGTTTTAAGTAGCTCTCAAGCTCGAAAAGTGCGCCCCTGATCTAAAGCATTTAAATGAACTGTTAATGTAAGAAGGTTCAGCTTTGGTTCGTCACAGCAGAAATATTTTGTACAAAGATGGTTGCGTAAGCTTATCAATGTTTTGTATGATCAGTAATAAACTGTTTCATGTATGCTATTGTGTGTGATTTTATGATAAAACCCAGGAAGAGTAGCTGGGTGAAAAACCCCTGCTTGACACATTGGGCTGCTGTCAGATTGTAAATGAAATAAAGAATTAAACTCTAGCTCTAGCATCGATTTTTTTGTGTTTTTGTGCACCAGATTCATGGGAGAGATTTTTCCCACTGCAAAAAACAAAACAAAAACAGTAGTGGAACATTAAAAACGAAACTCCAGCTGCTAACAAGGTGTGTTTCCATTGTGCCTCAGCAGAATCCCTGTTCAGCGGCTTGGGTCTGGGCGCGGTGGTGGGCCTCGGTCTCGGAGCGCTCCTGCTGCTCCTCGTTCTCGTGGACGTCAGCTGCTTCTTCCTGCGCCACTGCGGCCTGCTCATGTGCATCACGCGCTCGCTCTGCAGCAAGAAGACGGCGACCAGCGGCAAGGGCAAGGAAATGGAGGAGGGCAAGGCGGCCTACCTGTGAGTACCCAACTCCCCGCCCCTGGTGTTCTGCTCAAATCCTGAATCAAACTGTTTGGATTACTGTCGCAACAGGGTCGATGTTTGCAAGTCACCAGGTCCTTCATGCTTGGAACTTCTGCTGTGGGTGTATCGACAACCTTAGAGACCCGAAGGGATTAATTAATCTGTAGCTTTGGGCGCTAACGCTCAGGGATTAATCTGCAGGCAGTTTAATCAAGTGTCACAAATTTCAGTCAACTTTGCACAATGCCTTTTGTGTCATTGTCAGCATTTATTCCTCCTTTATTTGCTATGAATGAGCAAAGGAGACTTCTTTTTACCGTTTATTGTAGGTACACCTACAACAGCCGCCCAACCACCCTTTCAACCACAGTATGTCCCTTATTATGTCTTTCTCACTAACGTCTGTGCCTTTCATGCAACGTGCCGTGAGTCCTCCTCTCTCATTTGCATGCGTTGTGTGTGTGCGTGCTCATAAAGACACCTGTGGTGGTTTTGCAGCAGTGTAGAGCTCTCACTTTGCTTCTAGTATCTCTGTATTGTGTTTTGCTTGCAACCCAAATGTAACGGACGAGTGTTTCGCCACATGAGCTGTTTGTGTAACACGCATTCTTGCTTGGCTGCTTCCCAACTTATAGCATGCTTGAATTCACCCCTCCATCGATTCGATTTATCAGCTGTTTTGTGCGGCATGCCGGATAAAGCGAGGCTCTCGTAAGTGGCGCGCACCATGGCGGGAACTCATGGGCCTCCGAAGAGATCCGCTTTTGTTTTTCCCATGCTGCCAGTATGAGAGGACGCGGAGGAGCAGGGAGGGCGCTCAGTCTGCATGCAGACAGCGTGATCGTGGACAGCAGAGCGATGCAAAAACGCTCCAAACTTTTTTAGCAGGGCACAGCTGCAGATAAAGAGCAAATCAGCACATGGACGTTCAATATTGTCTGTTGTCTTTTAATCCACCAATATCATTACAAAAATGCACATTTTTTTAATAACTGGTAGTTTCTATCCAACCCTTTCATCCTGTATAATATTTCTGCATAATCTTGACTTGACATGCAGATATTTATTTAAATCATAGTGTTGAACTGATATAAGCCCATTTGTAGATGTAGTATCTGGACATACTAAAAATCAGGAGTGCACATTAACCTCTAGATGCTCTGACAAACAAATATTGGTGTGGAGAGACATTTGTTAGATAAACTTTCACGAACAGAAAAAGAAAAAAGCTTTAGAGAGAAATCATCTAGTAAGACCAATATATGTAGTCTTAAGACCAGATGGTTTCCTTTAGATAGACCAAAACATTTTAACGCAACAGTCCATCTTTAGCAGTATTTTTGACCCAACACAGGCTAATGTCTGTCAGGCGCAAACTCGAATTCAAACAATTTCGTAGTTGTTTTATCTGTTATTAACTCCCTATTACATGTTTTTTGTTACCTCTACCACCATATTGCTCTGTACTCTTAAGATTTATTTCCAGTTTAGGTCAGATTTTACATTTCTGACTCTTTTTACCCTTAAATTTCATTTTAGCATCAATGGAGAAGCTAAAATTATTATTTGAGATGCTAACATTGTAAATCCTGATTAAGACCCTGAATCCAGCTTGAAACAAAAAGTGACCTTCTAAAGAAACAAAGTATGAGACTTTCTGCTTTATTTACCTGTAAGAAGTTGGCGCTGCTGTCCGCCTTTGTGTTCCAGAGTCAAAAGCTTCTTTGTGCCTAATTAGCATCAGATGAGGAAAGAAAAAGCTACCCTGGTGTTGCTTGGGTGTCAATAAGAAACTGAGAGATCAGAAATGTATGCGAGCATGACCGTTATTATGGCCCTCGCTGCACATCCGGCTGCCGTTAGACACCCAAGCGAGGTAGCTGTGCTCTGCTTTAACACTGGTGTAACATCTAAGTGTTTGTTTAAAGAGGCAGTGGATCACTGTGAGGTTCTGTTTGCATGGCAACGATGGCTGTTGTAGAGGAGAGGAGGGGACGATGTCCATGCTGGACAAAACCTGTAGCCACTGATAACGGAGCTACAGAAACCCACACTCAGCCATTTATATGCTGCTGTTTGAGTATCTGTTTTGATGTTGACATGAAGCATCACTGGCTATATTTCAATTAAAAAATGTGAACACTAAACCTTTAAACTAAAACATCAAGTAGTGGAGACACTAAGAGTAGCCAACTCAAGATCTAAGTCAGTCAGTTGGTATAAAGTGGGGAGAATAGCTGTACATGAATTCTTGAACCCTTTACAATCACTTAGAATCATGTATTTTAGTAGTTTAAACAGTAAATAGACCTTAATAAACATGAATATGCACAACCAAAACCCTCTTAGCTCAACAGCAGCAGCTAACATCTACAGTCTTTGTTATCTACGCTCTTAGGGGTTTTAGCCAATTAGCACCAAGGAAAATAAACAACATACCTAAATAACTGTTTCAACTTAAAAGATCTTATTACACAATAGTAACTTACACACACAAACTAAGTAACTAAGTAAAATATCTTGATGATTGGCTTGTAAGCCAGGTTCAATTAAGCAGTCAATTCTGTTAGAAATTCAATTTCATAATCCTTGTACCATGGATTTTAATCTCTTCCATCAGACATATTGTGTCCCATGTAAAAAGGTTTTATATGAACGCTGTTTTGCGCTCAAAGTTTCCTTCCACCAATGCTTTGCATGGACGTTATCCAGCACACTGTACGCCTGGACTGAGGAACGCCCAACTATGCAGAGGCCTTAAGACTCCTTTAGCTAAATCCTACAAAAAATAAATAAAGCTAAGCAAAATGTATAAATACTCTAAAAAGAAATATCTTTCTTTTTAGAGTATTTCTAGGGGCCGCGTTAAAATATTGCAAGATCCTCTGGTTGCATATTAATTAATAACTTCAACTAATACACTAAGAAAACACGTATTTTCTTGCTGAAATAACTCAGGCTTCTGTTAACATTACGACTAACTTAAGCCTAAACCAAGTGTTTGTATTTAAATATAGAAACCACAGTTATTAACTGCCATGATATGCTAGTTCCACTTTGTACAGCCTGCAGGTTACTGACTTGGCTGGTTTGTTTTCTATGCATTTCTTTCTCAAAAGACGCGTCGACATTTTGATCTCGTCAACATAATCGATATTGTTGACTAATTGTTGCAGCCCGGCTATACATACTGTAGTGTGAGGACTTACAACGTAAACCTCTCATTTCAAAACCCGTTACATAACTTTTAATGTCACACTTTGCTGATATGTCGGTGCAGCAAATACGTTTGCGCTGATTTACATTCAAGGACGAAACAGCAAGAGGCAACACATTTCAGAGATCTGAGGAAACCTCACCATCTGAAGTCCAATCTGGGTTTGCATGAAGCTAATGAGACATGAAATTGGCTCTACTCTGCAGCCACTCCAGCATCCACCAATCAAGCAAAAGGAAACCCCCTGTAGCTAGTTGCAAAATTTGGGCTTATTAGGTACAGTATCACACAGGGTCACTGTTTTACATTCATGATGTGGTTCACAGGAAAACGTCCTGCACGGCGGTTTTGAGGGCAATTTTGTGATAGAGTGGCTTTAATATCAACCATTTACTGCTTGCATAAATAAAAATGTCTATTAGTGAAGGCCAAAAATATCAAAGTTGACCCCTGTTGTGAACTCTGCCGAATTGTAGCTTGTTTGAGTTAACTCAGTCCAAGTGATCTAGCTCATCGTTGGACATGTTTTAAGCCCTTTTTCCCCAAAGGACCTCCCAGATATTAAACTGCTTCATCAAACCTGCTTGGGTGTGTCTGGTGGCGTCTCTCCATCGCCGGGGGGGCCAAACTACCCTCTCTCTTATTGGTACAGGTGCTCTTTTGGGTGTGCGGCATGGGGGTCAGGCTGGTAGTTTGCGCCCTGGGTATCAACACGAGCCTTCAGCGGCGAGGGTCCGCATCTTTACCAGAATTGCATGAGGGGCAAACCCTAACCCATTGTTTCTGATTCAAGGTGACAGACGAGTCCTGAATTGATTAACAGGAGGACGAGTCCTGAATTGATTAACAGGAGGGGCCGTGAGAATAAAACAGCCCTGCGACCTTGTGAACTCAGCAACTGAGTAGCCCTCAGCTGAAGTGTGTTAATACTGGCCTGCTGGTGGGCTGATACACATACCAGCAAGCTGCCAAAGAGATTTCATTGCATGTGACCCAGTCCTTGTTTAAAGATTGGATCAGGGAAACAAAGCAATGAAGGAACAGAAATGTGAGGTAGAGGTTCATTGATGATGTGAATGCAGGTAGAAGCTGGAGGTTCTTATTGATTTCCTTTAATAAAAATGAAATGGCCTCTAAAGGCGCAGTGGAAGAAAGACTCTTGGTCTTTGATGGGAGGAACGAGTAGAAATACGCTAGTTTTTATATCCGCCTTAAACCCAACACAAACAATTGCTTTGAACCCCCCAAAAAAAACAGAGTTTATGACGTAAAGTCACAGATTTTGCTTTATAGCTTTTTATCAGTTTCTTAGTAAATGTTTTTGTTTTATTGCTTTAGTAATTTTAAAGCAATAACTGGACGTGGTTTATAAATAAAGCGTTATCTCTGTGACCCGCGACACTACACAGAGAAACAATGGGCCACCTGTAATAGCTTCTTAAGATTTATGTGGTTGTTCTGAAACAGTTTACATTTAAAATTGGAATAAAAACATAAATGTGCTTCATCAGAACAAATTGCCTACGGTTTGTGCTTTTATCTTTTCCGCTAGTAATTGATGTTAAACAGTGGGTTTAGAAGTTTCCATACGTTTCCGTATTATTATTTTAGAACAACCTTTGAACTCCATGACTTGCATAAAACATGTCGGTTATGTTTCCACAAGCTTTTTCACTATAGCTTGCTGGGATTTGCCTCAGGATTTATCAGATACATTTTCTTGCTGTGTAGAATTAGAGCTCATGTCTACCGTCAAAGATGCAACATGTCAGCTAAAATGTGACACTGCTGTTTGAAAACGATCAGATATGTGTGTAATTTAGTACCCCATAAGGAAGTGTCAGAAATCCAGAGATTACTGGTTTAACCTCCTTGCTAATCTTCTCATACTTAAACATTTCCCCATTATGCCCTTATATAATTGACGCTTCTTTTTTGTAAACTTCCCCCCATATCATGTTGCTGCCGCTCCACATTTTTTCACTAAACAATTTAGTTTCTGCTCACCTCTTTTCTGACCTTTGTCCCAACATGCATTTGCAAACTGTAATATTGAATGTTTTCTAACAATGGCTTCTTTGTTGCTGCGTGGCACTTCAGTGTGAGTCAGTAAAGTGATCCATTCACAGAAAGCGATGATGCTCTTCTACCAGTTATGTGAAATTAGAACCATAGATGAACTAGACTTGTAAAAGTTTACATGTCTCATTCTGATATTTTCACCAAAGGACTTAGTGTTTTTCAGGTGTTGCTTTAAAGTGCATCCAAAAATGTACCTACATGTAACTCAGACGTCATAAAAACAATAATGAAATCAAACGGATGTGGAAAAGGAGAGGTTCAGTTTGATTTACTGTCTGACAGTAAGAATAAAGAGGCTATGCAAATGTTTTAGCTCTTAAGTGCTTATTTGAGCTAATTCTCATAAGCATAAAGCAGCAGAGTCTCTCAGTTGTGCTACTAAAAACAAAACACAGATAAAGATAGAGTTCACTTTGTGTGTGTGTGTGTTCTCTATGTAAAGCGAACTGAATGCTAATGGAAAGCGGGCCAGTGGCTGTAATGGTATTCAAGTAACCATTGGAGGAAATATTAGAGCACAGTGTGGTGACTCAGAAGAGGAGCAGCAATCAGCTGAGCTCGTTTTACAGCTAAATAAGATGTTTTCATCAGCATTACAAAACGCAGTGACTACGAAGTTCGCTGTATTTTTCTAAAACATCTCGCCTTTCAAATCTATTTTGCAGCTTTTTAGCTAATATGCAAGCTGTGCAGTTTCTTAAAGCAGCATTGTCCTGTTGAGAGATTACAGAGCAGCAACATTGGATAAGGATTAGGAAAAAACAGATGACTACATTATGGAAATATTGAGAGCAGCCATAGATTACAGCTACAGCTCTCTCCAATGCTTGAAGTTGATTTGTTGATCTCTGATTTAAGATTTCTAAGCAGTCTAGGAAAGGTAGGAAACTAGATTTCTATATCTCTGTGGAGCAGAGGCGTAGCTAAGGGTGGCTTGAGGGGGTCTAGGGCCCATTCATTTATTAACAGTAGATTTTCAGAGTGACTTTCTTCTTTTGCGCTCAGTGATAAATGTTTTCAACCTCTTAGGCTGACGGTTTTAAACCTGAGTCTGGTTTATTCTCATCAGTTGTGACCACAAAATATGTTTGTCATTTGACAAAACAGGTGTTTAAACTTTCTGTGTAGCTAAATCAGTGAATAAAATAGTATTCTCTCTGACCTGGAGAGTGAGATAAACGAGCCTCACTACCAGGAGGGTGACGGGCGAAGTGTTCAGAGTGCATGAACATATAAAACTGGTTCATCGCTGCCAGTGGTTGCTTTAAAGAGAAATTTCTTAGTCCTTTCTAAATTAGGTTCTCTATTTTCATATTTCTTATTTAAAAACGGCGTGCGTTTGCTCTTTATGTGCTCGTGTCCGTTTGATAATGGGTGTCCGTTCGTAATCCGGATTATGGTCTGGTTTGGCCAAAAAAAGCAATTTATGGCTACGCCACTGGAGAAAGAAGAAGAGTACGAAGAAATATTTCCATAGTTTATTCCTCTGCTGTTGTGATTCACTCCATCACTCTTCCTCATCATCTTCCTTCCTTCCTTTCATTAAAGTCTTTCTTTCTCCGAACTACTTTCCTTAACTTCTTTGCATTCTCTCCTTTTATCCTTCCTGTCTACATAACGTACGTCCTGTTTTCCATCCTTGTGTCCTTTTCCTTCCACATATCCACCCTTCCTTCCCTGGTCCTCTTTCTTGTAGTATTTGTCCCCTCATGTCCTTCCTTACTTGTAACCTCTTCCCTCTGTTGCTCTTTCCTCTTGAGTTTTTTCCCTAATTATTCTGACCTTACTTATTCAATTTCTTCCTTCCTTCCTATTTTCATTTGTTTCAGTCTTTCCTTCCTTGTCTCCTCCTTCCTCCCCCCATTATTTCCTTGTGTTAGCTTCCTTCCATGTGTCCTTTTCTTGTTCCTTACATTACATCCTTTCTGTTCCTACCTCAACCTCTTCCACGTCTCCTCTTTTCCATTCTTCCTTATTTCCTTGAGTCCTTCATCCTTCCTTTCTATCATGTATCCTTCATTTTTCCCATTTTTAGGCCCTAATGTTTCCTTTGTTCCATCATTTTCTTCCTACCATTTTCTTTGATTAATACACTTTTAATTCTAACTTCTATGCTCTCTTGTTATCCAGGTTTCATGTTGAAACCTCACAGGGAACCACACCTTTGCTTGTACTTGTTTCCTTCTTTTACATTTCTAACTGCTTATATTATTTATTTCTTACTTGTTTCCTTTTAAATGTTTCACTTATTTACCTACTTTGTATATTTTGTTCCTTTCCTGTGTCCTACCTTCTTTCCTTTCTTCCTTTCTTCCTACCTTCTCTTGCTTTTCCAGCTTTCACACATAGATCATCTCTTTAGGTTTTCTTTCTGTACTTTACTTTAACAAACATTTACGAGCTGATCAACTGATCTAAAAGCATTCAGAATAAAGAGAAGCAGGAACGTTCATCATATCCCATCTTTCTATTATCCTTCAGTGCAACTGTGGTGAGTCTGTTAGATTTAATATCCCCACCGACTTTTTAAGTAAGGCTTTATTAATCCTAATACATGCAATCCATTCATGCATTAAAAACAGTAAATTATTCATGGGCTTTAAATTAAAAGAAGAGTATTATCAGCACTCTCTTTTATGTGCACATTGGTAGTCCTGCTTTACTTGGCGTTCAGTGTTTGTGCTCCATAAAAACACATCCCTCCAGAATCTGTCTTTAAGCTCTCGTCTTGTCGCGAATGGTGGAAAGCGACGGGTCTCACGTGTGCTTCTGTCTTCTGTCCGCTGCAGGAAGCTGCCGCTGAAGGAAGAAAATGGCAAAGAGTCTCTCAAGCCGGATACGATTGAAATCAAAGTGCACGGTGACAACAGCATCCACATAAAGCCGGACGACAGCAAGGCGTAAAGATACAAAACACAAAAAAGAAGGGGGCGTTCCCCCTTGCCACCAAAAGAACATTCGGATCACGAAAATAACCCCCGCCCCCCCCAAAAAAAAAAACCTGGAAAAGTGAAAATAGTTGAGTAAAATACTATATCTGTTTATATCAATGCCTTAACCAGAGGCAGGTGTAAATAAAATGGAGAGAGGAGACTGGAAGGAAAGTTTTTTGACATCCAGAATGCATTATATTCCCTCGTAGAGATTCAGTCGGAGGCTCTTAATGGCTAATGATTGTAATGAATTTAAGTTTTCACCCTTTTTCTGTCTGGCTCCATCAGATCTATCACCATATCCTTTCTGTTGTGTTTTATCGAAGCCCTCCGCCTCCATACTGTTTGTCTTTTAACAGTGTTTTCATGCCTTGGAGGTCCTCAGATCTAATCAGATCTGCTGTTTGGTTGGAAATAATGCAGATAAAACTATAAGAAGTTGTTGTTTTTTTAAGCTTACGGTAACGTTTTTGGTCTGTGTAGTGGATATTTTCACCCAAAGTGTGGAAACATTTGAAGGAAATTCATTTTTTTTTGCCCTCCTCATTCCTGTCCCAGATCTGCCTGACATGCTTTTATTTTGAACAAAAAGAAAGAAGAAAAATAACGTTTTCTGTTTCTGAGTCTCGCTGGTGTTGTCATGTGTTGTACATAGTTGAAAAAAAGGGATATTTTACAGAGCTTTTATGTAAATATATTAAAAAGAAAAAAGATGTCTTTTTTTCCACGATGCAAAAAGCTTGGCTTTTGTTGTTAACACCCCCCCCCCCCCCCCCCCCCC
>JAVLVB010000301.1:515670-570219 GCA_032876305.1 Orestias chungarensis | reverse complement strand
TAATTTAACTAAGCTAAACTAAACTAGGATTAGCTAAAATATGATAAACTAACTTAACTAAGCTAAACTAAACTAGGATTAGCTAAATTGTGATGAACTAATTTAACTAAGCTAAACTTGACTAAGATTAGCTAAAATAAGATAAACCAATTTAACTAAGCTAAACTAAACTAAGATTAGCTAAATTGTGATGAACTAACTTAACTAAGCTAAACTAAACTAAAGTAAGCTTATAATTAGCTAAATTATGATGAACTAACCTAACTAAGCCAAAATAAATTAAACTAAGATAAACTATCCTAACTAAACTAAGCTAAGGTGAGCTAAACTAAACTAAGATAAACTAACCTACCTATGCTAAGATAAGCTAAGATGAGCTAAACTAATACTAACTAACCTACCTATGCTAAAATAAGCTAAGCTAAGATAACCTAACTATGCTAACCTAAACTAAGCTATGATTAGCCAAACAAAGATAAACTAACCTAACTAAGCTAAAATGAGCTAAACCAAATTCAGATAAAGATTGGTATGGGATCACTTCACATATGTGTCGCATTATTCTCCCCGTAATTTTGGCGTCTTCAACCTCATGTGTTGACATTGTCTACTTCTTTTCTTCCTCATCTTCTTTTATATGATTTAATTATTTACTGATGTGTAGACATTGAGATCTACATGCCAGTCCAAAAGAATATGTGAATTGAGTTTACTAGATTGTAATAATTTATTTTAAATACAGTGTTCAGAAGTGGTTAGTGTGCAGGATGGGGCTGGCATTACATTTCTGCTTTTTATTATACAATTACGATCAAAGGATTAAGATTCAAATTCTGCTTTTTGAAATCGTAAGGCAGTCTAGACATGGATTATTTTTCCTTTAAGCACATTTAATTACTTCTGACAGATTTATCAATGATTTTATGCATTTCTACAAACTCACTTATCTGTTGGTAGACTGAATTCGACAATTTTTATACATCTATCTTTGTTTGCTACTGCACTAAAGACTGGAAATACAATTCAATTGAGCCAGAGGTTTGAAATTAGGGTTGAAAAGATCATTGCATCAGAATCCTGATCCAACATGTCAACAGAAGAAGGACGTCCTTCTGAACCAGATATGCGCTATCAGCTCTTTGACTATGAAGTGAATTTAGTTCAGTTTCCTGACCAGAGAGGAAACTCAGATGAGACTTTGGTTTATTGACTTAGTTGATTTAGCATAATGTTAAAAATGTTAGTCTCACCAGGTGGCTGGGTGTGTGAATTGAAATCCATCTAAATGATGGATGATGGTATTCAAGTGTTCTCATCAAGAATCAAGAAGAATCAGTTTATTTTTATAGCGCCAATTTACAACAGGTGTCGTCTCAAGGCACTTCACAGCAAACCAATTAAAATCATAAAAACATAAACAAATCAATTTGAAAAAGTTTCCAATCTAAGGAACCCCAGCAGATTCATGGAGTCATAGACTTGCAGCATTCACTCCTCTGGAATCAGCAGACAGAAACAACGGCTTGTGTTGTTGTTGACTTTACAGCAATCCTTCATACTGAGCATGCATGTATGAGGGATGTTTATGCAATCATGGTTAACACGATCCCTGATGTCTTCCTTCATCCATCCGTCTTCAATTCTGACACGCTCTCATGACTTGTTTCCACTGAGAGCTACGGTACGGGTCGCTACGGTTCAGTAGCCATTTTTATTTATCGTCTGTGTTCAGGAAAACATTTCCACCGTCAGTTTAAACCTAAATATTTGACGCTCAGTTTATCTTGCTCATATCAAGCAGTTAGGTCTCTCTGGTCCCCCAATAATGGACATCTGTATCTCCATCTTTACCTTATTGTTGTCCTATAGATCTTGGCCAGAGGATTGGTCCAATGGGAACTTGGGATACTATAGAAATGTCAGCCCATAACTTCAAATTACCTTTGTTTATACTTTAAATGAACCAAAACGGGTCTGAAAAGAGTGAGTTCAGGATGAGGAGAGGGAGCTGAGGTTTGGCCAGAGTCTTAAAACGTAGATACTTAGTGGAAATATCATTGCAATCGTCTCTACTATAATGACTTTTGCTTTATTCGGTCGTCATTGAGGGACGTTGCTTTAATGGCGCTTTAATTTTATCTCTGTTAATGTTGACTGAACTCGTTTTTCCAGGGTTCAAAGTTTTTTTTTTTTTCATTGAGGTCAATTCGTGAGAGTTTCGTGACTTCTCTGTAAGATCTCCATCTGGCCTCTCCTTCCTGTTAACTTACTTATCGATGAGTGTGAAGCTTTGATTAAAGGAGGATTTAAAACATTCCTGACGAACACGGAGCAGCCAGAGCGTTCCCTGACTAAACACTAATTTAAAGTCTGCAGCTAACGCTGGTGGGGCATGCAGGGAGGGAGGCCGGCGCTTAGGTTCTGGCTGCCAAGGCTTCTTTTAACAAGGGGAACAAACTCCAATTTCATCTCCCAGAGAGACCTGAAGGAAGTCTGCACATCCAACACTCGGGTCTCATTTGGATGAGCTGTGAGACGGAGGAGGACGGACGGAGAAGCAAACAAATGGCTTCATGCTAGTCTGTTAGAAATGATTGTTTTAAATCTCCTCACTGAAAACAAACAGCATTGATGGACCACACTGAGGATGCTTGGAAAGTTTCTTGCTAGGAGAGGAGATCGCTCTGTAAGCCTTCAGGTGAGATTCTTCTGCTAATCTTTCTTTCTGCAGAGACTCCCATGATATTGAAGAGACCCTAATCCCAACGGTTAGAAAAGTCTGGGAAATCCAGGACTTTAATCCAGTCTTTATTGTCGGATGTTTCCAGACCGTGACGAGCGTGACTTCTGTTTAAGGACTTCTCTGATGGCTCATTTCAGAAACTTTTCTTCTTCTGACTCCTGAGTTGTGCAGACAAATCCAGGAGAGATTTCCTTTTGGCATAAACAAACCTCTGCTTATTTAATCTCCTTTATTTCAGACTCTCCCAGCACACGTCCGCTATTTTTTTGATTTGACAGGAGAGGAGATGGGAACAGGTAAACCACATTGAAGAATGGAGACATGATAAATCTCTAAAGGCAGGAAAGATTAAATTTATCACATATTTAGGGCTTATCTTTTTACTCTCACTGTTTATAAAATAGGACACCATTCAGGGAAACTGGCCCTCCAAAACTAGTTAAAGATATTTTAGCCACTAATCTGAGATCCGATTCAATCTTAATAATTTATATACACGGTTATGTCCAGGTCTGTGAAACAGTACAGTATTATTTTTGTATTCAAGCCTCCAGGTTTAATATTTGAGGGTGTGTTCTGTATATTTTTTGATGAACAACTCTGCGTTTATTAAATGGGGTAGGTTTTATTTTGTTTTTTTTTGGAGTAAAGCAGCTTTTTAGGTTTTAGTGCAACTTAGAAACATGTTATAAAGATGTAAGATGATGAAGGAGATCTGTTAAATTACACTAAGCTAATGACTGGATTCCTGTTTGTGTTGTAGGAGACTGCTCTCTTTTCACTAACAGTTTGGAGGTAGTCTGTTTTTCTTGCTTATCTCTTTTAACTTTATGATACACCCAAGCCAACAGCTGGCCCTACAGTCCCTCAGGGAAGACGTATTGATGACAACACAGGGAGTCAATTTTTAAAAATTATTATGTTTGAAAATGCTCTGTGTTCTAATGTTAAAGTTAAGATGGCGGCGCGCAGTAGTGCAGCGGCTTCTCACGCTCCTAAGGAACACCCCGATTTCAGTTGTTTTTATGTCGGTTCCGAGTCTAAATTCATGTGCCTCATGCATATTGGTTATGGCAGGGCCGAAATTTGTAGGATCAAGAACAGTCTGGTCAGTAAAAAAAGCAACTCTGGACAATAACGTCCGAGCAATGCTGGGCAGACTACAGCTCCTCCGGACTTCGGCGTGGTGGAGCAGAGCGCTGCAGACAAAGGGCCGGCGGAGGCAATGCAAGCGGCGGCAGAAGAGGTTGGAAGCGCGGCGGTGTCATAGCCACGCTAAAGGCTAATGCTAACCGACCTCCAATTCGATCACTTTTCATGTCCAACGTCCGTTCTCTGGACAATAAGCCGGACCTGCTGCGGGTGAGGATCAGTGTTTGTCAGGAGATGAGGAATTGCGCAGCGATTTGTCTCACAGAAACCTGGCTAAATGACACCATGCCGGACTCAGCCTTCCAACTCGCTGGCTGGCAGCTCTTCCGAGCGGACTGCAACCAGCTCTTCGGGAAAGCCCAAGGGGGCGGACTGTACGTCTATATCAACAAAGGTTGGTTCACAGACTGCGTGTTGGTAAATAGCCACTGCTCCGAGGCGACAGAACAGCTGACTGTGAAGTGCAGACCTCACTATCTGCCTCGTGAGTTTACGGCTGTGTTCGTTATTGCTGTTTCCATAGCACCGGATGCTAATTCTAACACTGCACTGAAGGAGCTCCATGACATGATCAACTCACTGCAGAACAAGCAAGTGGAGACGTTCTACGTGGTAGCGGGGGATTTCAACCACGTAGAACTGTCGAACAGCCTGCTGAGGTTTAAAAAGATGGTGAACATTCCAACACGTGGAAATAACACGCTGGACCCTGTCTATACCAACCTAACAGACGCATACAGCGCCTTCCCCCGTCACCACCTCGGGCTCTCCGATTAAATCTTCGTCATGCTGGTGCCTGCATACCATCCTCCGCTGCGACGCTCCAGACCCACACAGAGGACCATCACTGTGTGGCCCAGCGACTGCGACGCTGTGCTGTGTGACTGCTTCGGCTGTACAGACTGGCAGGTCTTCAGGGAGGCTGCTGAGTACGAGGGGGAGCTGGACCTGGATGAGTACAGATCTGCTGTTCTGGGGTACATCAGCAAGTGTGGAGGATGTCACCACCACCAAGACAGTGACTTGCTACCCGAACCAGAAACCCTGGTTGAATGAGGAGGTGCGTTCTCTGCTGAAAGCCAGGGATGCTGCTTTTAGGTCTGGTGACTGGCAAGAGCTCAGGAGGGCAAGAAGAGAGCTGACTGCAGGAGTTAAAAGGGCAAAAGCTGCATATGCTCAGAAAATCCAGGGACACTTTTCCTCCCAGGATCCACAGAGCATGTGGAAGGGCATCAAGTGCATTATAGACTATAAATCCAAAGCTGCACAATGCCCCAAAGACCTCTCCCTGCCTGAGGTTCTCAACAAATTCTATGCTCGGTTTGAGAACCCTGACACCCTCCCCAGCCCCAGATTCGCGACTTCACCAAGTAGAAGAGCCCATAAGTGTGACTCCAGCAGAAGTAAGGAGGACGCTGAGGAGGATCAACCCCCGAAAAGCTGCTGGCCCAGACAACATCCCCGAACGGGTGCTGAGAGAGTACGTGGATCAGCTCTCAGACGGGATGGCGGACATTTTCAACGCCTCCCTCAGCCAGGCAGCTGTACCCACCTGCATGAAGACAGCCACCATCATCCCGGTCCATAAGAGCTCCGCAGTGACAGGTCTGAATGACTATCGGCCAGTAGCCCTCACACCGATAGTTACAAAGTGCCTTGAGAGACTGGATCAGACCCACATCAAAGCCACCATCAATGTCACTGTGGATCCACACCAGTATGCATACAGGAAAAATTTCCTCCGTTGTCCACACTACCCTCAACCCCCTGGAGGAGAAGGATTCCTACGTTCGTATGCTCTTTGTGGACTTCACCTCCGCATTCAACACCATGATTCCTCAGAAGCTGCTGTGCTGCAGACAGGAAAGGCCTGCCGAGAGTGGTGAAGGCTGCACAGAGGACTGTCGGAGTCAGCCTGCCCAGGACCACAGACATCAACACCTCCAGATGCAGGAAAAGAGCCTCCGGCATCATGAAGGATCCCACACACCCAGCACACAAACGTTTTGTCCCGCTCCCCTCAGGCAGGCGGCTCCGGAGCATCAAATGCAAAACCACCAGACTGAGAAACGGCTTCGTTCCAGAAGCTGTAAGACTCTCAAACACACGCAAGGACAATTACAGATGAAAAACACTTTCTCATTTAACCGACACTGATCACTTTAATATCTCACTTTAATATGTCACTTAATTTACCATCCATTCTGCTTCAGCAAATTTGCACTCCCTTCTCAATTTATTTGTTGTTTAAAATCGTTGCTTCATCATTCCGTTAGACGTTTGTGTTGAAATGCATTTGCACTTTTTTTTTTCTTTTTTTTTGTGTATTATTTTATTAAGGACAGTGCTATGAAAATATGAATCCTAAAAAAGTCAGTTGAAAATCTTTCTAAATCAACTTTGCTCTATGCGAAAATATAATTTCCTCCTTTGTGATTCAAAGCTAGTCAAGAAATCACTTACAGAACTTGTTTGTCAACAGGAAGTAGGCTTAAAGATTTAAAAAACCCTTGGCTTTATTCTGTTTTAAACAGCCACCGCTTTACTTTCCTATATTTTGTGCTGATTTCTGGGGGATTTCGTCTCGTTTTCTCCTATGAAAATGCAGGAAAGTGCCAAAAGTTTATTTAAAATTTCTGCGAAAAAAATGTATCAGTAAAATCAGGCGAGTTGCTGTAATTCTGTGATTTCTGCATTTAACTGCTATTTATCTGTGAATATGCGTCTTTTTAAGAAATATGCAGAAACGTGTTTTTCTGGAGGGACTGTTTGAAGAAATAAACAACAACCAATGAGAAACATTCTCATTTAAAAGTCATTTGATTAGGCTTTATTGAAGAATAGTGAACTATTGAGAATTACTACAAGAGGGCATCAATGAGGTCTTAGAAGAAGCAAGAACTACAGGTCGTCAGGACTCAGTTGAGGTCAAAGTTCATGAATGAACAGTAAAGTAAAAGTAGGTAGACGGGGGGGATGGCCTCCTGGAAGAACAAACAATACAAAGTCCCGTATGTTAGATTACTCAAACTGAATCTGTAGAAACCTGAATGAAATGGAGACAAATTTTAGAAAAATAAACCTGAGTTTGATTGTTAGAGATTACATTTATTTATGTTAAAATTTTCTTGAATTAACAATTCACTATTTCTTATTTAATTTTTACTTCTTAATTTTAGTTCTCATTCCAGATTTTGGTCATCAGCCAAGATTCATTCAATGAGAAGAGAGAAAGTAGCAATTACGACACACATGTGTTGAGGTATGGAAGTGTTACACAAAAAAGTTGACGGATAAATGAAATATGAAAGAATAAATATGTAATTTGACACAAATACTGTCTTAGTCTGAGCAACATAAATTTAGTTTCTGGTTTTTCATTTTCATTAATCTTTAAGATACTCAAGACTCTTTTTGGAAAATCTTCTGTTGGCCAATTAGATTAAATATTTTGTTTTAAATACATTTTGGGTTTGTTCTTTCCTTGGAATGACACATTTTTCCTAGTCTGTCAAACATGGTGGTGGAAGCATGGTGATCTGGGCCTGCTTCATTTGATGGATCTAGTGATTCTGCTCTCTAGCAGAAGATCCTAAATGAGGCTGAAGCACAGCAGGATTACACGACAACGAGGCGATCCAAAGTTTACCAGCAACTTTACCTCTGAGTGATCATAAGGAAACAAACTGAAGCCTTTTGGATTGGCCTAGTCAAAGTCCCGATCTAAATTTATTAAAGATTCTGAGATACAGCCTTGAAGAGACTGTTAATCATTAAAACCTAAGCGATGGCGCTAATTAAATGTGTTAGTTTGACTCAGATATGATCGTTTTATTGATCTAAAACATTAAAATATGACAAAAAAAGGAAACCAGCAACACTTTTTCTTGGTGCAGAAACAAAGTCGCTCAGTTACTCATCAGGATGCTCAAAGGGCTTTAAACAAAGACTGGAATTGTTTTGACATGTTCTATTAACGTCTAGTAGAACGAAGAGACGGTAGTTACGTAACTTTGGGAAAATGAAAGAAGATTGTTTGGGAGTGAAGAAGACATCCCTGTCCTGGGACCGAGAGACTTTGAACCGATTCCTCCGGATTGGGAATATAACTCCGAGCTTCTGAGAAGGCCGTTACTTTTCCATATGTGGTTCATTTAGAGCTAAGTCCGCGTTCACACCTGTTAGCCTGAATCTAACCTGGTGACGTGGGAGCCAGTCGCAGATTTAGGCGCCATACGCTCAGGACACTTGAAACACCAAGTAATACAAAAGCTGTAAAGTCTGGAGGGAGCAGAGACTCCATCCAGATGACAAATGGGAGTCTGGGACGAGTTGCTCAAGGACACACTGGGAGGATTATCCAGGGGAATGAGTTTAAATTACTTGGGCCTGCGACTTTGTGAGATGCAGCAGGATGCAGTCTGAGTTTCAGTTGCTCTGAGTCCAACTCATGCCGACTGATTATTTCTATCAAACATTGTCTTGCCCTAAGTATTTGATTCAAAGTAGTTTAAAAACAGTAGGGGAGGTGAGCAGAGTTGCCTCTTACATTAGCTTTGTGAAGATTTCCAGCGTGTGCCGTTGGTCTGAGCTCTTAACCGGTTCGTACCCAAAACTGGCTTTTATCTTCTTAACAATAAGAGTTTTTAATTTGCCGCAGTATCAGTAAGAATGCTGGAGATGGTTGGTCTCCAGATGTTTTATGCTGCACGGTTTGAATTTGCGAGTAACGGCATCAACGGTGAAGCATTGTTGAATGAAAACATTTTAAACTACCAGTTAAACGCAGGTATGGGTGCAAATATGATCGTCTTTGTAGAAAAAACCTCCTCTGTTAAAGATGAGGTGCGCAATTTGCTTATGGGTACATCTAGGAACTAAACAGCAGTTAGGAATATTGTTTAAGATAAAGTCTTGCTAACTTCACCACAGGTTTGTTAAGGTGAACCTGTCCTATATTTGTATGTCTTTACTCTTCTGGCACAGAAGACTAAAGACAGATAAACTCGGCACTGCTTGCTTCAGACGTTTTCTTCTGCTGCAGTATTATGATTCATGTCTCTCATCATTTACAAAGAAGCCAGATAAAAACGCGACATTAGACTGCGGTCGCTTCAAAAACTACGTATGTAACTGATGTAGTAGTAAAATGAAAATGGCAAAATTAGTCATGTGATTTATGTTCACATGATGTTAGGACTCTTGCATGCCTGCCGTCGGTTCACCATTAGATCACCATACCAGGAAACTTTGTTTTCTGGACTGGATGGGAAGCAATTTTCTTAGTTTTTTAATTGTTCGTTGCTGTAAATGTTATTTTTCCATTTTTGTTCAATTTAAACTCGAACCACTATTAACAATTTTGAGTTTCAGTTTTAATTTGATTGCTCAGACATGTGTAAAAAGTGATTCACTTGTTAAACGCCTGCTGGAGCTCTCGTTAGTTGTTTTTAGGAGGATGTCTGTGGCTTTATTCTGCTGTGAGTCAAGAGATGCATAGAAATCCCATTTATGGTTCGAACATAATGAAGTAAACAAGAGAGCATCTTCCTCTCTGGCTCACTCTGCGGCCTGATTAGCTCGGCTCACAATTATTCTTACATGAAATATTAAGCCTGTAATAATAGATGTGGTCAGTTATTGACTCTCTGCTGTTTCGCTCTAAGATGCTCTAATTACTTTGCATTTGCAGAAACGGCTGCTCTGGAGAAAATCTGTGACGTTTTTTTCTCAAGTTGCTGATGAAATTACCAGAACGACGACTTCATGCATGAAATCGATCCAAAGATGCCTAATAACAAATAAATCTGCTGCGTCTGAGCAGAGTAGGTGGGTTTTAAGGGGAAGAAGAACTTGTTGTGCTTCATTTTATCATCTAATGAGGGTCAATAGTAGGAGAGCGATAGTTAGTTTCATTTATCAACAATAAAATAAACAGTATGCATGTTTTTACCATTTTTTGGCTTTAAAAGTTAAAAACCAACCCTTCTGTATCAGCCCAACATGATTTGTTCCTGCCTAAGAGTACCTGGTAGTTTTTTAGTAGCAGTCTGTGATAAATATGCTGCCTAGAAACTCATTTTTTAAGAAGGTGAAAGAGGAAAAATAAGAGTAGATAAACTTTATCCATTTGTTACTGTGTGATTTGCTTTCCTAGGGACTAATGTTAACCTCCAGTTCTATTAGTATTTAGTCAGAAAAGCAAAATGTTCCTTAATTTATGTTGTTGCTTTATCTTATAATACATTTAACAAGATTTATTTAAATTTATTTGTTTTTGTGGGGCACAAAGTGCTCTTCAACATTTCATGGGACGTAAGTCCTACAATTAGCCAGGAAAACAAAAAATAAAGAAACGACAAAAAATGGAAGTGGTTAAAAAACAATAATGTTTGCAGACGTGAAATGTTTAAATTAAATCAATGACATGAGTTTACTTTTCCCGCCATCGTATTGCAGCTGTTATTGTTTTTGCGTCATTTTATGTGATTTTAAAATCTGTTTTTTCTGCTTTCTACTCGTTAATCTTCCACTCAAATATCAGTTCGGCTTGGATTTAAAAACGAAACAAAAAACGGCTTCCTCAGAAGTTTCAACGTTGAAGTTTCCCATCAAATCTGTGCGAGAAATGAATGCAAAGCTTAATTGAAATCCTCTGTTTCCTAATTTCGTTTCCACACGATTAGTGACATTTGTGGATTTAAAACTCTAAAACTCTAAAATACATTTATTTATTTTTCTTTTGAATGTTTCCAGGACAAACGCTTGTGGAGCAGAAACCAAACCTCCCCATGCAGTCTCGGCCTCTGAGGCACGGCGCCACACTCGTCTTTCACAGCTAATTAACACGGTCGGGCTGATCTTTAGATAATTCCAGGTAATTAACACCAACCTAAGTTTCTCTGGTTATATTAGTTCACCCTGAACTCTCTTAGTTGCCGTTCAGTCTGGGTTTAGAAACCCGCTGCGGATGTTTTGCGCTACCAGAAGCGCGGATGACAAATGACTTCAGTGTTTTTGTTTCCTGTTTTTCTCATTTGGCGCCACCATCAGTGTTACATTTGTTGTTTTAGGTAAACACTCTGACAGCCAGACTGATTGCACTGCTGCAGTATCACACCCCCATACCCCAGTGATGTATTGGGATTGCTGTGAAACCTTAATTACCGTCATCATCATATCCAATTTCCACAATATTTTGGTTTTTGACCTGCAGAATGGCTTTCCCATCAGTCGCCTCAACGCGGCCAGAGACGGAAATGACTGAGACCGACCCTGAAATTAGAACCAGCAGAGACTGAAGGTACTCCCCTCTCCTCCAAGTAACACTCATTACTGGTGATTTAATTAGGAACTGAAGTTTAAATAAGACAGATGTCTTTTGAAGGTTTTGTGCTTGGTCCAGATAAATAAAACTCAGAGCCACAAACTTATTTTTGATAAATCTCTCCTGTATGATGACAAATTTTCAATTTTTTTTAGGTTTTAAGAGGAAAAAAAGTACAATTTTGATCAAAAATGCATTTTCTTCATTGGGATATTAATATTTGTGGAAAGAAATCACAAATTTTGTGACAGGAAAAACAGAGCTAAGAGAAAAATACTAGAACTTTTGTTATTCTGTTGTAAGAAATATGTTTAACTATTCAGTGGCAAAACCAACAAACGGGTAAAACCTGCATTTTTTTATATCTGTATTTGATAAAAGTTTTCCCTTTTTATAATTAATAACTAATCTTATTGGGAGCCGTCGGTGAAGGTCCAAACGGTTGCTCGGTCTCAGTCCTTGTTAAAATTATTTCTATCGTGATGGGGGAAAAAAACAAAAACGTAAAAACTGCAAAAATTCCTCCTGAAAACATGAATTGTTTCAAAATAATTTGTAGAATAGCTTGGTTCAGTTGTGTAATTTTAGGATATAGATCAGCGACCATTGAGTCCCGTCCAAACCCTTTAAACACTAATAAAACAGGGCTTAGAATGAGCATTTAAACAGTTTTGTATTCAGACATAAACACCCCTTTGTTTGTGTCACCCCCATACAGAAAGGTGCTGTGGGTGATGAGCCATATCTCATATTTAATTTTCATATTTTCTACCTATTCTGCTTATATTAGCCCTCCGGTTTTTTTAGTTGAATGAAAAAGCTAGAAGTTGACATCTTTTAAGGTTATTGTTTATATGGATTCTTTGTTGTTTATCAAAGTCATCGCAGACACGATTCTCTGTACCATAAGAGCAAGTTTGCAGAGACGGAGATAAATTTGATGGCTGTTCTGAAGGAGGGATGTTATCACCCGACTCTGTTTCACTTATGGTTACAGTTAGAGCCAGTAAGAGTGGACGCTACAGCTAAACCGTTGATTTGGAAAAAAACTGTCTAAATATTACTAAATATGTCAGATCAGAAATGTTCAAAGTAAATTAAAGGACTAAAACGATCTTATTTTGTATAAAAATATTGGTGTTAATGTTAAGTTTTACTCCTTTAGAAGCCAGCAGATGTACAATGTTGACTTTACTGTTAAAAACGAGTTTTAATAAAGAGTTTATGTTCATTTTTACTCTAAAGAAGCTTGTTGAACTGAAAAAATCATAATGTAGCTTAATTTTAAAAATCAATCGGCAAAGTAAATAATTAGCTTTTTAATGGATTAATCAGTAATCACATTGCTTTCTTCGGGAAATGGTAGAAACTGGTTGCTTTTTTCCTGAATCCTGCAGTATTTAGATATTTTTTAAAGCAACTTTATACATATTAAACATTTTTTTATTTGACCTTTTTTAAAGTAATGGATATTGAGCAGAAACAAATAATTAATTCCTTCCTTTTCAATTGTACGACGGCCTTCAAACTTCTACGTGGTTTATGATCCCAAAATGACCTCAAAATGTTTACAAGTCTAAAATGTGTGCGTCTGTGTGTGTGTGTGTGGATCATAGAGAAACGAAATAAGCCGCTTCATCCATTGTTTACGTACCGAGATATTAGCTCTGGCTTAATCTGCTGCAGAATAAAGTCGCACCTCTCGCTTTTAAGTCGGCCGTTAATGTTGCCAATGATTTGAAATCTTGCATGTATTGTAACTTTTAGCAAAGATGGAAGAGGCACAAATTGGAGCGTATAAGAACAGGTGGAAAAGTATGTGTTAAAACAACAGACAACAGATTAGACGGCGATGCCGAACTATAAAGAATGAAAGCAAACAAAAAAGGATCAAGTCAGAGCTAAAATAAACAGAGCTACTCCAACATGTCATGTTCAGGAGCAGTGAAGCTTTAAAATATGATTAAAATCGGGCAGCAAACCTCATATGCTGGATTATCACAATATTCTCACTCATATTTGGGCTCATATTTGTTTTTGAGTAGTATGTAATCTGCCTGGCTAACGTATCTGCCTTGCATTTGTCCCTTTTAGGCCTGTATGGTTGAACATTTGCTGTAACTACGGTGCATAACCGAGCAAAGCCGTGGGGATAACATTTCCAGCCAATAACATTTGAGTAAATGTCAAACTATTTGCAAACCCCCTTCCTTGAGGTGTGGTGTTCTTCTTTATTAGCCTAATGTGCCAGAGTTGCTCCTTTTGGCTTTGTGCAAATTTATATTGGATTTTTATTAAAACTCAGAGCGGCGGTAATAGATGTGCCTCTGGGGGGGGTGGCTATAAAAGTCAATTTGCTAAACATCACAAAATTACCCCAGTGATTGTCTCCTTGGACCACATTTACCCACAGAAGCTGATTCTCGCTCAGATGTGCTGAAACCTGGCCTGTGTGACTGAGCCGCCCCCTCGTCGCCGACTCCGGAGCCGCGTGTTTCGCTCATTATGGCAACTACCCAAACAAGCCGATATCTGCCCCTCGCTGCTGACAGGAAGTCCGGATTCAGATCCCGCCTGTCAAGCGGCCCCGCGGTGTTTCCCCAACTGCTAATGAAGTGAAATACTCTGGCATCTGAATCCAAAATAGAGTCGTATATTTGGACCGTGAATATGAATACAATCAGCCAGACTTGAGTCGTTAATGAGGCGGGGAGAGAAACCAGCAGACAGGATTAATTAATTACAGAGTGACATTTATGGATAATAACCTTCTTGTGGAGATCACGATTAATGAATATGCAGGAGACCATCAAAGGGGAAGCATCCAGCTAAGATGAGATATCTGTATTCACATCTACAGTCGGCTACTTCATGGACTGGATCGGCCGCTTATTGTTGTTCTCACCGCTTCTCCTGTCAGACTTCAAGTTTGGGGAAGCGTTTCTATGACGATCAGCCGGGTTTATTTGTGGAGCTGAGTTTGTAATAAACTCCTGCTGCTGGTTGTTATTACTCTGTCAACCTTGTCAAAAATCTGTGGTCACGTGAAAGCGAGCAAACGTACACTGACAGTCTGGAGTCTTCTAACTCTCCAACATTATAGAATAAGTGTGTCCCGATTCAACTTTCTCACTTCCGATAATAAATATCTCTGTCTTCACTTTTTCCCCGATACCGATTTAATATCGTGATGTTACTTAGGACTTTTTGTAAGTGATATTACTAAACTAGAGAATGGTAACTTAGAAAATGAGTCCCTTACAAGCAGATTAAATGCTGTGTTGGAGTGATTTATAGCAGAGTTTTTAAATGCGAGCCGATATTGTTTAACCGATATTTGATATCGTAATCAAATCAGTAAACACCCGGACTAATGAAACGAGTTAAGGTGACCAAAATAACAGCACAAACGTGGTTAAATCTAGCTTCATGTCCTTTTTAAATCAGTTTAGAGCTTGATGATCTCACTCTATTAAAGTGGGAAAATGTTCCCTTCATCGGCTCTTAAATACATACTAGTTGTGTTGATGGAGACAAATCGGTTTTAGCATTTCAGCCAAACAAAGAACTCACTTCCAAATGTTAAAAAAAAAGTTATTTAAAGAATCTTTTGAGAATATTAAACAGCGTGTGCGCCATCATTTTTTAGATTATTCTTTCAGATTTGTTTTCAGTTTTTCATTTCACTTGATTTTCTTTGTTTTGTTAAAATTGAATAAATTGCATTTTCTGTGTCAAATTGTAAAACTTTTTTATTTTCAGCCTAGCTGCAGACTATTTTTGGCCTCAGTTTTACCAGTGAAGGGAAATATTTAGCAAAATATTCATATTTTTAACTGGTCCTGTACCTTTAACACCATGTAACAACTACGTCGGCTTCAAAATTGTGTGTTAAATACTAATTGAATAAAACTGCTATGGTTCTTTCACACTATTAAACACAGACATCTTATATAAAATATAATATGTGAAACACATAAACAAAGAGATGTAAAAACCTCATATAATGTTGAGGAAATAATAAAAATAGGGGCGTCACGGCCGTATATGAGCCAAAAAACGAATATCGGCCTAGATCTACTCCAGCTCTGTATGATTAATGCTAACGTCATATCCGGTTAATATCGGTATCAGGGGAAACTGAAGACTGAAATATTGGTATCGGATATGAAAAGGTTGTACCAGGATACCTCTTACGTTAAAGATTAAGCTTTGTTGTCATGGCAATCAGATGTTCAGAGCGAAGTCGAACTTTCCACTGCTAGGATAACTTCATAGTGTATCTGTTGACTTTACAACTGAATGAGTTTAATCACGACGGCGCTCACCGTTCATTTTTTTCATACTAACCTCCAATTTCTATATTCTCATCCTCCTAAAACATGAAAGTTGTAATTTAAAGTTGACGCCGTGCAGCGTAAAGTTATCTCTTCATCTGGATCTTTCCACCACGATTATTATTATTCTTACATCCATTAACTGAAGGATGAGTGATGGCGCCCTCTTCTGGAAGCTGGCCACACTGCAGGACTAATAAACTGTTTCACGATTAATGGTAAAGCGTAATGCTAATAAATTACATCTTTTTTACCATTAAAACAGTTTTTGAACTTTTTTTACTATATATTTTAAGTAATTATAGAAATATTTTTCTCATTTGGGATTAAATTTGGGATTAAATTTACCCCTAAATACAATAATTAGGCTTTTTTAACAGCAAGACTTCGTTGCAGCAGTACATCCAGACACACATCTGCATAGTGTGCTGATAAAAATAAGAAATTAATATGGGTGATCTCAAGTTTTAATACTTTATTTAGTTCAAAATCAGAAGACTATATTGTTGATTAATTCTTGTGGCGTTCAGAATTTAATTAACTCAAAGATGAAAACCCCGTCAGTGCAGCAGATGGTAGATAAGAGCATTAATGCAGTCCTTAGGTGGAAAATCCTCGAGGATTATTTTACTAATGGATATCACTCATGTTTTTGTTCCTGGATAGTGCATCAGATTCCTCCTTATTAATGTGGCTTACTGCAATGATTGTAGTAGTTATGAAAGTCGACATGCATGGGATGGTTGTCCTGCTGAAGGACGAAGCGTCCGGCCTCAGTGTTCATAACAACGACCTGGAGGAAATCATGATAGATGATGCTCTACTTATCTCCCGTCTCTTTCCTCTGCGGTATCAATCATTCGCAGGGATTAAAATGAGGGAATTTTTCTCTCGGTTAAGAGAGGGAAGAGCTTCAAAACACACAACAGGCTTTGGTGTTTCAACACCAAAACCAGACTTGGGGGCGGGGGGGGCTGTTAGCTGTTCAGTATTCACAAAACTTGCCCTGAAAATGTTTAGATTTTAGTGATCTAATCTAAAATATTAAAGATAAAATAGATGTTAGGAAATTCAGCAAATCCCATGAATCTGCTTAAACTTTATTTTAAAGCAACACTAAGTAGATTTCCAACCTTTAAAACATATTTTCATAACTTTTGTGATTATTATACGTCGACTTAACGCTCGTTTAATGACGCCTCTGTCATGGCCCGAGGGGGTCCGTATCGCTTTAACCAGGACTAAGCAACTTTGAGGAGGGTGGCAGGAACCCTGCCACACAAAACAACTGCAAATGTGCTGACTGCTTTACTGCATACGTCACTTCCCCCCGTTTCTTATCACCAACATCATCATACGACAACATTTCACCACAATTAGATTCCTCACCTCATCACTATTCATGCTTCACACAGACACTGGAGACAGAAATGAGCTACTTCAATCCAACTGATCAGGATTTTACCAGGCTAAGCGGTGCTGCTCATGGGAAATGCGGTCTTCCTTCAGGCTAAAACTCCACCACTATTGTCCGCACCGGCTGCCGAAATTGACCAAAACTGAAGCTTCTTTTGTAGCTTTAAGAGACAGATACTTGAGTTGTTGACGACAGATTTTCAGTTTTTAAGATTTACGTTTTGTAAAATCTTGATTGTTTTTCACCGATGCACTTCTTCCATGTTAATCTCGTTTTGCAAGCAAGTTTTACAGTTTAGATTTTTATGGACTTTAAATTCAGTCACAGTTTATTGAAATATGAGCAAGAATATGGAATAAAGGAAGGAGGGGAGAATGTATTAAAATCTGATTCTATACAAAAAACAAATCTGATACTTACTTTTTGAGCTTTTCATCTATCCTACTAGTCAACTTTTATTTAAATGTTTTCCACAGATTTGTGAGTTATATGGGATGTTGACTCAGGTGGATGAGAAAAAATTGTTTTATATTTTTACTTAAACTTTTGATGCTTACTGAGATTTTCTTGCCCTTTCGGCTGAAAGTGCATCACTGTAGCTACATATAAGTAAAAAAACCAACAAAAAATTGTAACTACAAAAATGTTTGTTACCTTTTATCTAAACACGATTGAGGTGAATGTTTTAAAGTCAGAGTATCGATGTTTTTTTCTGCTTGATTCGAGTTTACGGGTCAATTTCTCAGCTTTTTGTACCAACAGCATCAAAGGAGAAGCATTGCAAAATCAAAATGTTTTAAACTAGCGGCTAAACGTTTGTGTAGGTGCAAATATGACAGTTTCAAAAGTATTGCTACGTCTATGAACTCATAACTAAAATATCAGAACAAATAGCTTGTTTTCGTAATTGAAAGAAGGGAATTTATGCCTTTTGTTTAATCTGTGATAAACAGATCTGGAAACCTATTAATAAACGCCTGTATGTCCATTATATTAGCTTAATATACTATAAATAAAGAGTAACATCTTTAACCCTACAATAAATCCCACAGGTCTGAAACTCACACCAACTAATCAAAAACCACATCTAAAGCAGGTGATCCATTCTTCAGTAAGATATTCTGAGCTGGCTTTAATCTGAACATCCTCCATTCACTAAGAACTAGACAAATATTTGCTGTTGAGTTTTAGGACGGAGAAACACAAATGTGTTGATATTTTAGATATAAAGCGACTTGAGAGAAGCTGCTTTCTCATATAGGTCCAGACTTTGAAACGTCTTCAACCTGCTCGCGTGGACCGATGAAGCCGGACGCCTTTTTAGCGTGCGCCGCCGACGTGAAATGACATTTGAGAGCCGTGCACAATGTGAGAGCGGTCTCCAGTCATGTGCTGCTGTCAGGAGTGATCACTGTTATTTCAGCTGCCTCCCAAATAGCCGTCCGACGGCTTACTCGTCTCGCTGGTGGAGATGGGAGCCCCGCATTTGGCGCCCGGCAAATCAGATTAGAGAGGCTATAATGGCAGGTTGTCTGGGGAGAAAAAGCACTATAGAGCGTTAGGAGAGGACACGGCAAACACAACAGCCGTTTCTTTGTGCCACCCCTTCTTTCTACTCCTTCATCAAAACAACATGAAAAGGTGTTTTAAAGAATATCAGGCTGCCACCTTGGGAGGTGATCTGGAAATGGAGCGGGCTCCTTCAACAGACGACTAAATTATGGCTAATTTCACTCCTATAGAACCAGGACATAATTACATTAGCGTGAAAGGGATGCGTCCTCCCCCTGAAAAGGTGACAGCTCTGTTTAGGAGTAGTCATAAACGCTCTGCAGTAACAGTAGCAGCTGCTCCGTTTTCTGTTTTAAATCCTAATGAAATCCTGTCTTGGCGTATTTTAAATGCGACTCCCCAATATAACAAGAAGTCAGGAGAGCAGATGAGCTTTTGTTTTATCTCACAGGAAGGATATTTAAAGTTATATGATTCAACTTACGCTGGTCTAGTCAGGTTTGAGATGTCTGAAGGATGTTGGAGCACCAAACGAAACTAGAGAATCTCATTTCTCGTTTCTACTTGATGGATATTGGCACAGGTGACATTTCAGACACTGTTTTCTTTTAAAGAGCAACTTAACCCATATTAATTAAATGTTTTGCTGATTTGACTATCAATCTGTTTGAGCACAATCCAGGAATAAGTCTTAACTGTGAGCGTTTTGAGTTTCTTAGTCCGAAAATGTGGATTCTAAGCTTTCCAATGATGTCAAACACAAAGAAATTAAGCGCTTCCTCATTTTGGGCTGTGTGTAGTTCATGAATGTCCTCAAAGCAATAAAACTACCAGTTAATGGGGTAAAATATGAATTTATAGATGAACTCTATACTTAAAGCGTACTTAAATTGAAATTCAGTTGTAAATCTAAACTTTCCATAAATTTGTTAGTGCTTTAATTTCATCAGGCCTTGTTGGCAGTGATGCTGCTGGCGTTACTTTAGCGCTCAGAAACTGCTCTCAGCATCTCTGAGACGGCGCCTTAAACACTTTAAACTGTACGCGTCACGTCTCTGAGGTGGTTGTAGCTGTTTGATTTTACATATGCCTCGTTAAATCTGCAGGATAATCTCTGGCTGAAATAATCTCTGGAGCTTTAATTGTTGTGCAACAATACAAACCCACATGTTGAGGGGAACCAACGCGTTGGGATCTCAATGCGCTCCAGGACTGTTGTCGCTCTACAAGTTGATGCAATCAGAAGAAATATCTGCTATATAAAACAAATATCTGAAAATGTCTCAATCATGGGAACACTGGCGCGCGCTTGCTCAGAGTCGTGAATGTCTGTATGTGTGATGGCGCAGCGATGGTTTCATGTGCAGCATCCTCCTCCCAGCGTCATGAAATATAAGTACGTCCTCAAGGTGGCTTCTGTCTGAACTTCTACATTAAATGAGTGGAAAAAAAATGATTCAGGGGTTAAAGCTGCAGCAACCACTGCTGTTAAAATGACAGGTGTGGGAAAACGCTGAATGATTTAGGGACGCTCGCATATAAAATGTGACATTTGTTCTGAACACTTTCAGACGATCTGTTTGAAGGACAACGTCTCTGTGATGAGAAAAACCTTCATCTTCAGCTAACTGACCTTTTGGGGTTAACGATTGAAGCTAAACGTTGAATGATTGGTAATTTAATTCAATCACATCGTTTAATTTATTGGTTCTTTAATAACCAGAAATGATCAAAAATCTTTAATTTGTAATGAAATGATGAAAAAAGCAGATCTTAAAAGTATTATAGGTTTTTTTCTGTTGTCCCTGTTGAAAAAATAAAACACTTATTTTAATTGAATTCTTTAAAAAACGGTTGTTTTTCGAATGTTTATTCAGCCTCATGTCGAGTCAACGTCGTGTTTTTCCAGCCACGTTCACGCATTACTTTTATCTGTTATTTTCAAGGATTAAAGCTGAACATTTCAGAACATTTTAACCAGATTTTATTATATTTAAAACAACTTGAATCTTTACTATATCTTCTTTGCTTTGTATGTTTTTTCTATGGATCTTTTTTCCACCGCCGTCCCTCTAATTCTCCAGATATACTGTTTATCTGCGTTCTTGTCCTAATCAAAAAGTGGTTTGGTTATAATAAGCTGTCATTTAATAGAAATAAGACATAATAGAAAGATTGGTGATTAAAATTTTGTATTTAAACAGCCCATGAAGAATGAACAAGTATGTGTAAATGTAAGAATTTTGTCTTTCTTAGTAACTTCCTATACTAATAGATAAGACTTCTGTTATTGTATTTACACGAGGTAAAGCTGATTCAGTTTAAGCTGTTTGGTTGAATTAAGGGAAGGAAAAACAAGGTTTGATTTTTCCTATTCCTTTTTTGAAATAAATGCTGGTTATTAATCAAAAGATGTAAGAATTTGATTTAAATGTATTGATCAACCAGATAAAGCATTTATTTAATCGCTCAATAAATGGGATACGCATGTAAAAGCATGGAAAGTTATCAAACTTTGTAATTTCAATTTGTTTTTCTTGCAACTTGTACTTTTTGCAAGAGCTGGTTTAATCCAATAGTCTGATTAAGAATTTTTTTAAACATATTGTTTCCGTTTTGTCTTTCCTACATACATGTTTACATGTGTTTATTTCATGCAAGGTTTTATGTGATGCTTCAAATCTTTCTCTCTTTACTTTAATTGACATTCGTTTTTGTGCTTGTTCAAATCAAACTATCTAATTTATAAACAGTTTTTCAAATCAAATAACTTTGAATTGATTGGTGAAAACTGAGGATACTTAGATATGTTTTATATTTAAGAAAGAAATAACAGATTTCATGTTTTTTTTTAATACGATGTAAACAAAATAGATTCACAGGACAGTTTATTCTGGGTGCCCTGAGCCACCAAATAAGGAGGTTAAATTCCTCCACACAGCTCCTCTCTCCTTCTGCGCTTCCTTCTGAGCAGCAGCTAAAGAACATTTAGCTCTAGAGCCACAAAAGCTCTAAAAAACATCCCCCAGAACAAGGAATTGGTTCATCTGAGGTGAGGACGGTCATCAAACCTAATCATAGTTTTAGACGTCACGTCCCAGTAACAGCTTTATTCTGACTTGTGACCCCATGGGTAACCTAGTCACCAAATCTGTTTGTAACATCTGCTTCAGTCGGCCCGAGGTGAACACATGTCTCCACTTCCTTGATGGCCGGCGGCGTCTTGTCCTGTCCGGCTCATTTCCCGCCCAGATCTCCACGCTGACTGCTCCTCAGCTGGCTCCGCTAAGCCGCCGTGCCGCCCTGGGGTCACGCAGGTTCGAGGCTGATGCGACCGAGCCAGCTGCTCGCCACTTTCCAGCCAGGCTCCGACCAGCCGTGATTGGATGTTAGTGGGGCCGCCCGGCTGATCCGTGGAGGCCCCCGCGGGCGACCCGGTCCTGTCCTCTACACAGATAACCGAGTGGAACCATGCGGCTGCGGCTGAAGCTGCCAGTGTGAGGAAATGACTGATCAGTAGCTTATTGTGTTAGCCAGGTGCAGAGAGGAGGATCCATGCGTCTTTGTCACATAAAGTAGATCTGAGGAGCGATGAGGTGTAGTGATACAAAACCAGAGGGACAAAAAGGAAAGGTCAGATGTTTGAGAGGAGCTGGAAAATGAAAGTGGAGACTAGACTGCATGTGTCACTTCCTTACCAATAGTTTTAGTTCTTAACAATCTGTTAAAAAAGAAAATATCATGGATTTTAAATATTTTAGTATCAATAATTTACCTTAAATTGTATATTGGGTATAATAACATTTACATTTATGCATTTCGTGGACGCTTTTCTCCAAACAGAGTTAAACAAGAGGGTTGAACATGGAACTACAAAAGTTTACAAACAAGTTACCTGCAGTAACATTAACGTTACCTAAAACATTCAATTAAAACACAGATTAGAAAAGTAGCATACATTAAGTGCTGCAAGCTAATAGGAAGTTATAAGTGCATTTAGAGGTTTCAGGGCAGGAGACGCTCTTGGAAGAGCTGAGTCTCAAGGATTTCTTGAAGGTGGACATAGAGGTAGTTGACATAAGGCTTTAAAAGGGTGTTGAGGTAGATGGGCACCGATCCATCAAACACTGTATGCCATCAATAGTGATTTGAATTTGATGCGAAATGCTAAGGGAAGCCAATGGTACTTAGTGAACAGGGGTGTGATTGGAGAAGCCATGCGAATGAATGATTGGGCCTAGCGAAGTAGTCCACATCACTAAGAGGATGGGCCCCAACACTAAGCCTTGGGGAACCCCAGACTCTTTAAGTAAAATGGAGGATAAACTTATTGTCTTCGTTTGCTTCAATTCGGTTTGAGACGACAATAGAGCTGAAATTGACCTTTGCACAGCGCCGCAGTTCCTGGTGTAGGAACAGCAAACTTAGAACGCCTCTGAATTTTTTGCTGGATTCAGACACGGCCCAGAAGGAACCCAACGTCGTTCTCTTTCTTTATCATTATATAAAGCCAGGTCGCTCTCTCAGTTGCATCCTCCATGGTACAAACCAAAGCGTTCAACTTTGGTCTGAACGCAGCAGAATGTTTATTTTTTTCCCACACAATATTTATACACCGTGGGCACCACATGGTTCCGTTGCACAGTGGACGCACCGCTGCATCTCTTCCTCCTCTCGGTCTGACGTTCTTCCCATCCACATAAAGTGCCACAAAAATGTATTGAATTGCTGTTGTGGCCAGATATTCTGTTGAACGCGCCACATTCCTGTGCTGCATCACCGACTATCACATCACCCCAAGCAAAAACCACATGGCAATTCCAACCTCTCCCCTTCCTGAAAGACATACTGCTAAATTGTAAATAAAACCCACCGCGCCATAAGAAAATGATTTGTTTGGTTTATTATCTTATTACGTAACAAGGCTTGGTGCCATATTTGTTGGGAAAATGCTTTTGACTTTGGCCAAAATGGTGGCTCCCACCCTGCCTTATCACGAATGGAGGGAAATCTCACTGTAAAGATATCAACATGATATTTTTCAAGCAGTTAAAAGGAATATTGTTGTCCTAACACAGCCTTTTCACTTTCAACCCAATGCAGATATCAACCCAATTTGATGCCTGCAGCAAAAATCCCACATATTCTCTTTAGTTTTGTTCTGAATATTGTAAACATCTTCAGTCTGCTAACTTGTATAGAAATAAAAATAGCTTACATCTTTATGCATGAAAAACTTAAATCAATTAATTATTAGCCAAAGAATCAGAGTTTTTACATGTTAGGAAGCCCACGATGTTAATGCTCACTTTATAGCCTGTAGTGTTTTGTTTTAGTTTTTATTTGTTATTTATTTGCGTTTGTGTGAATACAACAGAAAATAGTTTTGTCATCTTGCTCTGCAGCAAATAACGCAGCACTGATGTCACAAACGCGACCTTTAATGTTGTGATGGCCGCGAATTTAAGACGTATATTAAGACAAACTACTCCAACATGTTAGGCACACATGAGGCGCCATGTTTCATTCCAAACAGGAAGTCAGCGTTGTGTTTTACATCCCCTTATTTGTTTAGCATGTTTAAAACACTCTGTGTTCGGATAAAAACTTTCTTAAAAAAACAACAAACCTTTTGTGTATATTTTCTTTTAAAATGACGATGCCTAAGAATGGAGTGGCGTCCCACAGCAGTGCTTGACCATGCTATTGTGACGGTTTTACAACCCACTAATAAACCTCCTGTTTGGTATATTATTATTAAATGTAACAGTCCAATCTACGCTAAAACAGAGACCTGCTACAGAATGAGCTACAGTTATTATTTGGAAAGTTTTTTTGTGCCGTCTATTAAATATTCTGCCGCTCAAACCCACAAATGCATGAAAAATTATAATTTAAAAAGCGATATTACATTCAAATCATATAAAGTTAATTGCCAAGGTTCTTACAACAAAGACGTAATTAAGCAAACACAAATTTCCTTTAATGCTGACTATATAATGACGTATGTGGCGGCGCCTTGGTGTACCTTGATCCCAGGCGACTCAAAAACAGATCTCATCTCACTACACTTTAGAATAAAATGAAACTGGTTACGCTGAAAATTTCTAAAGAATATTCGTTGTAAAAATGATTGTGAAATGATTTACAGGTATGTTCATTTTTTAGGAGGGAAAAAAGTCAATTTTTTTGCAGACTTAGGTAAAAAAGATCTATATAATTGATATTTGCAGTTTTTATTGTTTCAGAATAAGAAACCTGCCGGAGCGAGACATTTACCAAGTTCCAGATAAACATCGTGTAAATCTGTTTTCCTGTCTGGACCTTTCGAGTTGCTAGTTATTTCTCAACAAAAACTTCCATCCCTGCAAATTACTCCAGCCAAACTTCCCCCTCCAGCGGTGACTACCAGACACAAACAACCTGAGCTGCCAGGGATGCATGCTCAAAACCATCAGCCACAACAGTGGCGCAAGAGCAGCCTTTTCCCTGGCTCTAATTGTTAATAAGAGGTTTTGGCATAATGCGTTTTCCCATCACTCGCTCCCCAATTTGCTCCTGTTGAGATGGCGTTGGCGTCCCGCAGGCCTGATCTAATTCTTCCTGTTTGATCCAACAACAAACGGGAGAAAACAATTCAAGTTTTCTCGCGAGCCGCGATAAATATGAAACATTTAATATGGAAATGTCAAGAAGCCGCGGGGAAGGCTTCGGAGGAGCCAGCGTGAGTTCGGCTGCCGTTCTCCAGCCGCCGCTTCAGATTGTAATCGTACAACAGGTAGTCGCCTCAAACATGAGGTTGACATCAGTTTGCGGCTTCGTCAGCTTTCATCCCCCGGAGTTGTTTCCACTGTTAAAAACCCTTGACGTGCATAATATGTGTTTATCAGCTGCTGGTTTAAACATTCATGCTCGTGTTGTGCAGTGGAGAAATTGCAGTTTTGCATTAATGAGCCTCTACAAAGTAAGTCTTCTGCATACAGTGTAGTAATTATGTCGAGAGCAGCGCTGAAAGTACTCTTAACAAAAATGCAAAAAATAATTAATATTTGAATAATAACTAAACAGGAGAGGGTTGAAAGGTACAAAAATGTTATGATTCAGTTTCTTTTAATGTCAGGCTTTTTGCCAATATAATTAATTGGGATTTATTGTATGAAATAGGACTAATAATGTTTTAAAAATCAAAGAAATGTCTGAATTATAACTTTTTCCGCCCACAGATGAATTTAAAAACTAGGATTAAATAGATTTAAGTAGCTTTTTTTATTGTAAGTAGTGTTTATTACTTTTATTATCGCAGCACTGCCACAAGACATTCTTGATAAAATTGAAAAGTTTATCATTCATCGCGAAGAGAAACCTTTTTTTCTTTTATTTAACAGTTACAAAATGTATCTGAACTGCAAGGAGTCACTGAAAAACAACTGATGGAAGCTTAAATACTTTACGCAGCAATTAAACCTCCATGCTAATGTTTTTTTATGTATGTTTACATCACTTTGCATTAGTCTTGTTATGTAGTAGAGCCCCAAATATTGGCAGGTTTTTCTCTGGGAGGGAGCGCAAAAATTATTTTTGGAAATTTAGTTTATTTGCATGTTTTTTTCGTGTAAAATATTGTGAGGAAATGAAGCTTGGAAAACTGAAGTGCGGACGATCAAGAATACTAGACGCGCTGCTGGATGGGGGTTTTGCGATGCAACCAATCCTGGAGCGGCGTTCGTTTCCCTTGATGCTAAATGGCTCAATGCTAACGACTGGAAATGAGGATGAATGTGGCTGTTCCTTAGCTGGGAGACCAGACTGTTTTCTTTTGTTCTCATACTTTTTAAAGCGGAACCAGATCGTAGCTCCATGCTGTTAGTTCCTCACATAAACTATCAGCTTTAACACAATTCTGTACTCATGGACGCTGTACTGAAAGGGTCTTGTGTGTATTTATTTACTGGTACTTCCCTACTAAACAGCCTTATTTTTAAGAAGAAAGGGAAGTAAGCATCTAAAAATTATTATATATTCTATACAATACAAAAAATATACAGATTACTGTTTAAACCACTTGTTCCATTTAACCTAATTTGAAGAATGAGGTTTAGTTCATGGATGTGTTTATGTTACAACTAAAGGAAGATTTTTAAGCCTTGTTTTAAGATTTTTCGGCGGTTATCTCTTCATTTAAAACAGAGAAAGTCCCTTTTTTTCTTAAAAAACATTGCTGGTGAATTTGTGCAACAGAAAATAAAAAATGGCTCCATGGATGCATTTAGGAAGTCTAGATCACCAAAACATATAGGAGTAAAAATTCTGTGTGGCTTTACTTAATTATAATAGCACTGAAGGATCAAAAACCGCTAAAATAAGTTAGTGAAATACTGAAATATATACAAATATAAAGTCTTCTTTAGCTGTAAATTGAAAAGGAATCAGGAGTGATGTGACACAGATGCATCTATGAATCTGTGGTTTTGCTTGAATTGGTTGAAAGCACCCTGAAAGATAAACACCTGTGACTTATGGAGGAGCTGCCGACGCACAGACCAGTTTTGTTTGAGGAGCAATCTCCCCCAATGATCTCAGCTGTAGTTATTCCTGTTTGGACTTTGCTGGTGCGTGAGAAGAGAAACCGTCAACGATACTCCGTCCTTGCAGAGAATAAGAGGGCTCAGAAAGGACTATAAGATATAAAACGTCTTTGTTTCAAAGGGGCAGCAGGTCTGTGGCCTTTAAAGTGATTTCATTTGCGTCTGTAGAACGTCCACCAGCAGGTAGCGGCGCTCTGCAGTGAAGCGGCCTTGAAGTGCAGTTCGAGTCCTTGTAATATGTCATTAAGCTCGGGATAAATCAAGTTTCTACAACTACATTTGCTGCACTTGGCCAGCCTGATTCATTGGACCTATTCATCTAAATCCTGACCTTAATTACAATTAAGCCCGGTTACTTGTGCAGTTATCGTACGATCACATAATTTAATTAGGTCATGAGATGAATAGTACTTTTCTCAGCATCATAAATTAAATAAGAGCTTTCTTTTTACGGCTGGAACATCTTTTCTGGTTCTTATATGTCCAACATAACCCCATAAAAGCCGTTATGTCATTCAGGACATTAGGACAAGACGCATCTCTGATTTACTTGATGAAGAAGTTCTAGAAATTCCTGAGGGCACCCACCTGATTCCTCGTTTGCTCACTGCTTTTGCCTGAAAATGATTAATATTAACGTTTTGTAGAGGATTTGTTATTGTGATACAGTATTTGGCTGAAACTCTGAGCTGCTTATTTCAGTCTTTGTTTAACGTCTAAATTCACTAAGTCTGTTTTCGTATTTTTTGGTTTAATAAGATTTACGCTGAGGTGTTTTAGACTCTAGATGTCACTTACAGGATTTAAACAATCGAAGAACGGTCCAGGATGACCAGCTGATGATCCATATATTACAGGATCACACCTCTCAGCTTCCCTGGGAGTGCTTACAAGCGGGATTAAAGCACTGAGATCGTTTGACTGTAGGTCAGTGCTTGAGGTCGTGAATATTCTTTTTGGTCTGGACCGTGTTGGTTAAAATAAAGCTTTATTGTTGGTTGGTCTTTACCAGGATTACCAAAGTACGCCAATAGACAGAATCAATATCTGAGGGAATAGCTGGGACTGATGTCTGGACTGACATCTAATCTAATCTTTGTTGTTTTAAAGTTTACGCGGGATCTGTTGGTCATCTTCAAGACAGCAAGCTTAGAGCAAAGCATGTATGGCCGGTCTAGGTTTTGACTCATTTGTCTGTTTTGAGGAAGAACAAGCAGAGGTGAAAGGAAAGTAAGTTATTTTTGGCCTTTTACATAGACCAACAATAAAATGTATTTATTTATGACTCGGAATAGATTTTTTTTTTTAAATCTAGGGAAATAAATCTGCGGGTTTTTCAGACTCCAGCTGTCATGATGCAAGCATTTCTCTAAAAAAAGTGAAAAGCACCAAAATTAGAGTAAACTAGACCAGGTAAAGTGATACAACCAGCCTCATCTTTGTTAAGAGCAAAGATTTAAACTTTAGATTTTTAGCAAAAGCCCAGGAACAGTTTAATCCTTCATATTCCTGTTAACATCATTGTTATTAATCCACACTAAACTGCAGTTTGATTATTTCCTTCTCAGTTGCAGTTTTTAAAAAAATGTATGAGGCTTATCTGCTAGTAAAAAAAAAGAAGCTTTATATGAAAATGTCTTTAAACTCCTCCTCCTAAACTGCTATGAACACATGAAAACTGATTAATACAATCCAATATTCAGAAGAGTTCAAGCTTAACTTGTGAAATTGAAAGAGCTGCAAAGGAAGTTGGATCGTTTGCACAGTTCCTATCTAATCATGTCCCCCAACAATAGAGACCAACAATACTGGTTTGAAATGTGTAAAATAAAGTCGCCGCCTCAGTATTTCAAGCGTTTCTGCCGTCTTTCCCCGTCTGTCCACATTTGGAGTAGATCAGAAATGTTTGCACAATGTTTTCAGTGGGATTGAAACACGTTTCCACCATAAACTAGATCTCAACAAAAAACACTCCCTCACTTGATGACCGTAACACACAAAAGATTGGAGCTCCGTTTATCCGAGTCTAAAAGCGTAACCCAGTAATTGGATCCTTAAAGCATTTCAGAGGAAAAACAGCGACAACATTTTTCCAGGAAGTCGCCACGAAGAGGAGTTCCTCAGAAGAGCTGCTTGTTTCCTGTTTTAGACCAACAATAGACGTTCATCACTTCATGTTCGGAAGCTATAAAAATGTTCCAGTCTGTTTCTCCAAGAGCAATTTATGACTATTTGTTTAATATATACAAAAAAAAAGACATTCTGAAACCCAACTTTAACTATAAAGCGATCGTCTGGTTCATGTTCATGCAGTAAACTTTAAAACGGCTTCACTAAACACAGGAGATCATGGGATGTTTGCAGTCGTAAAAGTCTAAGATGAGTAAATCGAGTCATTTTTTTGTTTTTTCAACAGCAAAAGTCATAAAAAATAAAAGATAAATGTAAGTCTAGTCTTAAAATTAATCAGGATCGACCTCCGTTTGTACCTCTGGAGGTGTGAGAGGAACATTAATTGATGTAGTCTTCCCACGCTGATCTCCAGGGATCTAATTATTCATTCACACCCTGTAAGATGGAAGGTCAACATTTCTTTTTTTGGTGCTAAATTTGCCAAAGCTGATCTCTTGCTTGCTGTTCTCTATCAGCCTTTTTCATTGAAAGGAAATCTCATGAGGCAAATGATTGTTTGTTTTTTTATATACTAGTTGCATAATAAATTTAGGGTATTCCTGAATTCATTATATAACTAAATTAGGAAAACTTACATTTGGGAATAATGTGGGGAACAAAGCAGCCTTGGACTCCTGTGTAAAAACGCAGCAGTTTTAACCATCAGCTGCTTTTACTTTCCTCCAGGGATCACTCTGCTTGTCATTTCAGCATCATCTAGCCTTCTCTCAGTTAAAGGCATAATGCTTTGAAGATTTATTTATGTATCAGTCCCCCTAGAAAAATGCTGAATGTTGAATTCTGTGGCTTCTGGCGTTAAAAGTACTGGAAAGTGCGAAAATATGCCGAAGTGTGTGAAAAACTTGGGAGTAGTTGTTTCCAAATGTAGGAGAATAAACAGCTTCTCCCACATCTAGTAAACAGCAAACATGACATAACATAGCAGCATAGCTGAGCCAGTTATTTGGTCCCGTTATACTAGCTTAGAGTCTTGGACCATTTAAGGTCATCTATAACGTAGTATGAGTAAAATATGAACATTGCTTAGTTCTGACATCCAGAATCTGTTTAAGAACAAAGCCAGTTGTAACTAACTTAAAGCTCCTGTAGTAAGACGCTGGATCAACTAAAGTCCATTTGCTTTTATTAGTTTATGGGGCAGATCTGACTCATCCAATATGGCCGACGTTTGTTATGGAGGCACACGGAGGAGATGACGGACCGTTCACTTTTGCAGGATCAGCAAAATCAGGCGAATTTAAATTATTCTACGATTTCTGAGCTTAGATGCTATTTGTGCTGTGAATATGCGACTTTTTAAAAATTATGCACACTCTAGCATATTCTCAGCCCTTTCCTTAATTTTGCAGGATTTTCTTGAGGGGCTGATATATAATCAAAAAACACTTAAAGTTGGTGATTTATTTCCTGAGGTCGTCTCTGGAAAAATGAGCTGCAGTCAAAAATGGAACCTATGATTCGCTGTTTTTTAAATTTATTTAGTGATGATTTCCCTTAACTTTTTATTTAATTTTATTTCATTGAAAATCGAGAGCAATAAACAGTATTTGGTTGCTCTGAAAGGTCGTTTTGTATTTACACCAGGCATCTTCTGGCTTCGTGCAGTGCCTCCAAACCGCTGTAGTTCTCATGTTGAACTGTGGACACCAAAAACACAAATAAAAAATGCAAATGAACCAAATAATTACCTAAATCATGATAAATGAACAAGTAAAGATTTACAAAATATCGAATTATTATGTTAATAATAATAATAATAATATAAAACAAGGACGACACTGTAGATGAAAACTGCCTGAATTCAACAACAAAGGAGTTAAGAGGACTTTTGCATCATAGGTGTAACCTTATGTCATTTTTAAAAGTGTAGCAACAATAATTCCCTCTGAACTTTGACGTCATGGACAAAACAGTCATTCTTACAGAATCCTCCTCACCTGAAATGTCAGGTCATGATTTGTGTATCACATTTCAGCAACAAGGCAGTTCAAAGGGTTTTACATGATTAAAAACAAGATGCAGAATCATATTTAATTCAACTCATCCAGAACAATCTGCTCTAAATGTTATTAATCACGGCTCTAGATCATGCTGATGTTGGGACATCACATTAAGGCTCTTTGGCTGTTCGGACTGTCCAGTCTTTACTCTAAAGGCGGCTACATCTCGTTTCCGTCTGGACAAAAGCATCGAGCTGGACATAATATTTCCCTCACTTGTTGTCGGCGGCACCAGGAGGACCAAAGCCGGGTCGTAGCCTTTCTGTTTCCTATTAGAGAAAATAGGCGATCCTATTTCAGCACTGATGATCTCAGCCGGGTCCTGCAGGAATATCCTTCCCACCTCTATTTCCTTCAGCAAGGGCGCGTTAGAGTCTGCACTCTAACAGCAGGCTCACACTTCAAATCATTTCTTTGAGTTTGCAACAAAGATTGCAGACAACACGACAACCAAAGCAATTCTATTATTCTATTTATGTCTCCAGCTTTTCAGCGTTTTGTCATCAAATGTGTATATTTTACCCGGAGAGAAATTCCTTATCGCCTCTCTGGCAACTTAAAGCCACAAATCGTGTCCTGATCTGAAGAAATTAGAGAATCTGATTTGATTCAATAAAGTAAATGTGAGGAATCAGCTGGAATCAAGTTGGGCTTTTTTAGATTCCTGTTGATTTTTCATAGAGGTTCGAATTTAAACACAAGCTGTATTTACAAGTAGGGTGAAAAAAAATGATCGAATAATCAATGAAAGTGTCCAGTTCAATATGGATGGGTAAAACCCTGTAAAGCGTTTAGATCCCTGATCAGAGGATCGCAGAAATGGTTAAGGTTTCATATCAGTGCAGATCACTTCCTACATTTCCCACGCTTGGTACCGATGGGACGAACGAGACTGGACAGCAGCGACTTTGATGAGCTCACTGAGCAGATAGTTGATCTCCAATCAATGCAAAAAACGCGTTCTTCTGAAGTACTTTAGCAAACGGCCATTGGTTTACACTGCCGCCACCTACTGGTGAGGAGTGTGCTTCCTCAAATAAACTTAAAAACAATATGATTCAGAATGATGTGAACTGTTTCCACAAGGAAAAGTGGAGTTCGACTTTAGTTCTGTTACTGCGCAAAAGTATGAGAGTGCTACTGTTTTGTAATATTTTATTCCTTGAGATATTGATGTGTAAAGTTTCAACACTACGGATGTTCAGATGGGAAGGAAAATTAATGAAATAGGGTTTTGCATAACAGAAATAGGTTATCATCTGATTATTTGCATATACTAAAGACTATAATTGCAGTTGTTAATCATTTAAGGCCCTAATCATCCAGTTGTGTGAATTGTTTTGATGTGTAAGGTTATTAAAAATACCAAGAAGTTTAATATAGTTTAGCTTTCACCATTTATACATTTTAATGGAGTTGTTTTTTGTGGGAATTGAGAGGATCCTAGCATATTTCTGTCTTGATATTCTATAAGTTTATATAACATGATTGCCTAACTTTTTAAAATGAAATGTAAATTCACAATGGTTTTTAACAATCGTTTTTAAAACTGTTTTGACGTTACTTACTGCACTTTAGTTTCTATGAACTAAAATGTTTCTGAGCCAGGAACAAAAAAATAGCCCTTGTTTAAAAATCATCATCAGCGTCGTTTTTGTATTTATTAAGCTGCCATCTTCTTCTTGTCTCAGCTAGTTTTATGTTACATTTCATTTAAATAGAAAATCGAGTATTTTCCTCAGACAGATGAACTTCTCATTCTAACATGTTTGCGTGATACTGTGTTTGATTAATGATTAAAATGTCTAAATATACTTTGACTTGTCCTGTAATACCTTTTATTTTTCATAGTGTGATTCGTCCGTATGTTTCTCTGGAGAGCGTTTTTAATAGTAACCGGCATCTCCAAGTTATTCCCCAGTTTGCACAGTTTGCATACGACTGTTCGCGTGCAGCAGGAAATTAAAATCTGTTGGTAAACATTTAAACGTTTGCAGCTGCAGCACATGAGGGAGAAGTAAAATGTGAATCCTGCTCAATATTAATTTATCTCAGTTAAAACTGTTTTATTCCAATTTCTTTTTGAGCTTCTCGAGGAGAAAATGTAATTTTTTCTAATGAAAGGATTTTTGTATTGGGTTTGATTTAATTTGAGAACACTTAGCTGCCGAAGAAATGTCCTTGAATGGCATGTAAAACCATTAATCGCTGCTATAAATTGTAAAATATTCACAAGAAATATATAAGATGTTTACTGAATCCCACTTTTGTGGATTCTTATCTGTTTATCCTGTTTAAAACACTTCAAACCACTTCAGAGAGTTGGGTTTTCTTCCATGTCCTCTCACGCTGTAATTATGTAGAGTTTGGGTCCAAAGCTACCGATTTTTTTGTCAATGGATTATTGTTATAACTGTTTGCAAACAGCACAATTGGTCCGTTCAGACTGCTGCGAAAAAGGTAGATTTGGGTCACTGTGACCTGATGTGTGAATGTTGCATAAAAGGGTTTCTGCTGTGCCTGTTAATGCATACTAAGATATATTTGGTTTTCCTAATCTCCATGACTACCGACCACATTAAGGGATTGCTGTCAACCTGCTGAAGACAAGTGATGCGAAGGTATTTGGCAGTGGTCACGTCCAAAGATGTTGTTTATAACCATCTATCTTGGTAAAATGAGTATGATCGATTGGACTTTTACTGAGTCTGATGTGTCTGGTGTGTTTTTGAGCTTAACTTCTAAAGAGAAGGTAATTTTTCCTGTGAAGTTTCATATTTGTTGTGGCTTTGCTCTTTATAACTAAACAGAATTGAACTTACTATGGGATGCTAATGAAAATCCGTCTAATACCTTCATTTTACTAAGGATGCTGCAACTTTGTCGGCTCCTTTTCCTTTCAGATTCATCGCTGACTGTTGCCGGTTTTTTTTATTTTATACTTAGTCATTCTTTTTAATTAATTCTGATTCAACTTGCCGACCCAAAGCTCGCGGCTAGACGCCGTCGGAGTAGAGAAGATGAAAGAAACGTAAAATAATTTACGCCGCAGATGTAAGTGACAGTGGGAACTCGCTCTGTGACAGAGAGTGAATGAGACGCAAACTGGCATGCAGAGTTTGGCCTCCCTCATGTAAGTTACATTATTAGCCAGTTCAGTGGTTTGGGTAATGACATGGAGGTCTGTCGTGCTCCTGACTGTAAACTGATGCAACATGTTGCCGTTGCCAGGAATCTGCCCATCACGAGTTTTCTTGGAGAAATCTGACTTTATTTCTGCAAATGGGAAAAAAAAAAGGAATACAGTCACAGAGATGCAAGCAAAACATACCCACTAAACTTCATGTATAAATATATTGTCAAAGCATCTTGTAACTCAGATTTTAATTAGGTATAGAAATATTTTTTTACAAAGGCTCAAAGTGAAAGTGGATTGTTGTTCTAGAGAAACACATCTACATCTTATTTTTTATGGTTTTTATCGAGTTTCTGTTAAAGTGGGTGAAACGGGGACACAACCGAAGAGACATCAAACATCTGATTTAAGATTCTGAGCTTTGTTTCATTGGTTTTCGTGTCTACATGCAAAATATTCAAATATATCCTTAAGACTAAAGGTACGTGTTACAAGAAACAAGTTTCCCAATGAAATCAACCCAACGAATAGTTTTTCCTTGGTTTGTAGATTTCATTTGTGTCTCTTGACTATTGAGGGTCACTAAGGATGTACTTTAGCCTGATGGATTTCAATTTTAAAGACATGGAAGTGCATTAAAAAGAGAAACAGTTTGTTTTGTTCCAGAATCACGAACAGTCGGCCAGCTCTAAGGTTTTAAGGACATTTTAAAATCCTGTGTTCATCATTCTGCTATTTAATAATAAAGCAACGTTCCTAGTTTGATACTTCTTTGATTTAAATGTATGTGGAGTGTTTGTCCAAGTGTTGGCGAGTGTTAATGTCCCTGCATGTTACAGTGAAAGCTTTTGAAAGTGCATCGTTTTCTCTCTTTCTTTCTTTTTTTTCCATTAAAAGCTTAACCACGACGTGTTTTTTAAAAGCCGTTATCCTAGAAATTCAGCGGCACATCATCTTACCCCGGGCAGCTCGGTCTAAATGTCTTTGTGAAGACTATTGTCATGCTGATGCTGCTTTATTAGACGCTTCACAGCAAAGAAAAGGGATTGAAAGTGGACAGAGTAACAAGCGGTAAAGGTCTCGGCCGCTTCTTTAAACAGGAATTTACATCGTCGCTCAAGAACAACAGGACCATCCTAGAAGAAGTTCTCCACAGAATAATAGCCTGGAGTGATATGCCGTAACTCAGCTCGATACGCTGTGGAGGAATTGACCTTGGCCTGAAAGCTACGCAACATAAAAACCTGCTCTCAATTTACTGTACGTTTTATTGTTGCTCTCTCGCCACTGACAATTTGCCGGGCCCTTTTAAAAATAGCACCTTTCACGACGGAGATGATTTGTCGCGTCAGCCTCATTTGTAATCCCAGGTGACTGAGGCATCTGTCAGGGTGACTGAATGTCGATGGAGCAGAACCGCCGGGGGAAGAGGAGGTGTTGGGTATCCAGCCAGGACTGATGACTGGGAGACGACCGAAGTGGCGTTTAGCTATGGTGAACGTCGCTCCGCATTGAGATTTGGTTGTAGGAAACAGAAAGACCTGCACATTTCATGCAGTGGGACTCCTATAGACGTCCGCAATCTCCCTAGAGAAGCAATTTGTGCTGCCCCTCAACCCAGGAAGTCTTCTCTACCAGTCATAATGAAAAATTGAATGCAGTCACTGACACCTTTCCAGTAAAGCGTGAAGATTTATTACAAAACCAAATGAAAAACATTTTAAGTAATTTTTCAACCGTGATAAAATGTTTTTATAAGTTTTGTGATCATATGTTGACTTACAGCTCATTGGATGTCGCTTCAACCGGCACTAAGCAACTTTGAGGAGGGTGGCAAGAACCCTGCCTTCCACACAAAACAACTACAAATGTGCTGACTGCCCTACGGCGTACGTCACTTCCACCGTTCCTTATTTTCAACATCATCATCTGACCACAATTAGATTCATCAGCTTATTTTACTGCGCTATGCGCTGGTCCTCATGGGAAATGTAGTCTTCCTTCAGGGAAAACACGACCGCTTTTCTAAGCACTGATCTCCATAATCGACCAAACCTGAAATGTCTTTAGTGTCTATAAAATGTGTCAAAGTGGCCAATAAGGTTAGAAATACTTTATTAAACCATCTTTTTATCAAAGATATTCATCAGCCCTCCATTGATGGACTCCGTCACTTTCTGGATCTGTTGACGATCGAGTTTTTGTGCAGCAGTGAAAACTGCCAGTCTCTGTTAACAAAGTTTGTTTTCTTTTCCATCACTTTAAATCTGCCAACAAGTTCTAAACTGAGTTGTGAGGAGGAACTGATTAGAGAGGATTTAATGAGTTTTTTTTACCTTTATCGCTTTCCTGGCTCGCCACACAGAGGACTCCTTGGATTCATGTGATGGAGTTTTGTGACGCACAAACATTTTGATTTTGGACGATGCAGACTTAAAGAAAGTGTCTTCTAAAACTGGCAGCTGGGTTAGGAGGTAATTTTGCTCTTGTTCATTAAAAACGAGCCGATACTTCTCCTCCGTCCTTCCTGGTATCTGACTGGAGTCTCAAATCCTCCAACAGGCTCATCCATCGGGTCAGGAGTCTCGTTTCGTCTATAAAACCAAACGGCTTTAAATACTTTCTGTCCCAGTCTTGACGCCTCAGTTTGAGTCTTGGTTCAGCTGGGTTTCGGGTTTCAGCCTTTTGTACTTTGTTCTTCTGTTTAACCTTTGATCGTCTTCCCTGAATAACTACAACACGCCTCATCTCAGGGCACTTTTTGTGTACACCATCATCTAATTCACAAGCAAATAGAAAATAGCTCTTAATTAGTAACACTTTTTTTCAAACGTTATATAATTAAAGGGTTTTCAAAAAGATTTTGTAACATATTTTTACTTTTATAAAGAAAACTAACATCATCTGCTGCAAGAAATTGAAGTTGTCTCAGTATTCAGCATGGGCATCTTCACAATGTCACTAATCTTTGTATTTTATTTTAATTGGATTTGATTAAAACCTTTTTCTCAGACACATTTGGGGATCTCAATTTCTTTGGACTTTCTACATTTACTAAAAAAAAAGTTAAATTATCACTTTCCAGTAAAAATACCAGGGAAACGACAACATTATAGTTCCTCATCTACCCGTCACACTACTGCATATCTGCTCTTGGTGGGGACTGTTTTGCTAATTGGATTTTCATCTCAGCCACATCCTGTCTTGGAATATAAACAAACAAGGCTTTTTAAATTTTGTATTCTTTTAACTGCAATACAAAAAAATAGAATTTAGCTTTCCACTTTTTTGACATTTAAAAAACAGAAACCATTTGTATTTTACCTTTAATTAGCGTGTTTTAAAACAATAATCCAACCTCCGCTTGTGTCTTTCACTAAAAATCCAATTAGTGAAAGACACAAGGTGAATCATTTAGTCAAAAACATAAAAATGTTTTTAAAAACTCTTATTTTGTTCTGAAGTAATTTTTGTATGTTATACTTGATCAAATTTCAAACCTTTTGCTTTTTTACCATCACAATAACTAAGAGGATGTGATTTTATTCGTTTTAGAAGCTAAAAGCTCTTTGACAGACCATCATATTCAATACCACCTGTGTCCATGTGTAAACCTAATGTAGCAGTTTAATAAATCAGTAAATAACTAATAAATGATTGCGAGTGTTGTTGGAGAGACTGAACTAGTCAAAGCTGTAGTTTGGACTTATTTAACTGAAGGTTTGACCCTCAAATAGGCAACATCACATGTCATGATTTATAGTAGCCGTAAATTTACTGTACAGACCTATTAAACATGCCAGAGGTCAGTTTAAACTAGTTTTTAAGGCCTCAATACCATTCGCTTCACCTTTTTATAACTCCAGATAAAGTATTAAAATGTGTTTGATTAGTAATTAATGGTGCTTTTTTGTTTTGTGGTCTGACAAACTGTTACATAACCCTGGTCTCATCTGCAGGCGTGACAAAGTTAAGGCAACAAGTCACTTTTATTTGTATTGGACAATTTCAGGGCGATCCAAAGCGCTATTAAATGTTTAAAAGAAAGAAAAAAACCCACAAAAGTAAAATATAGGCATTCATAATACATGTTATCTCCACCTTTAGTCACATTGCAGATTTGTGACACCTTATAATACAGTTTACATTTATTTTGCTGTAAAGATAAAGTCAAAACTGTAAAAACAATAAAAAATAAAACCACAGATCGGTTTTATTTTTATTGTTTTGTAACTTTTCTGTTTTTAATTTTTAATTAAACAATTAAACAAAATGTACATGGACCACACGATGACCTCTGTGAAACTGAAAGTAAGAGTTTGACTTGCTTTATGATCAATTTAGCTGATAATTTACGCAACACATTTTTATGTTGGATACATTAATGAGGATCATTGTTACTTCAACACCCTTGAGGAGAACGGAAACAAAATCTATCCCAGATCGCGATATCTACTCAACTTTAACTGCTCAACTCGGCTGCTTAAATAAACGGCAAGGGGAAACGGCAGCTTTAGCAACCCGAACCCAATTGTGCGTTCCATATAAATCCTGCATTACCTTGATGCAAAATGCCACCTGGACGCCTTAAAAAGCAGACTTAGACATCCACCTGCATCAATTCCCGTCTTCTCCTGCCTAATTAAGATACAGATGTCGGTTAATGAGAAAGGACACGGCTAATGAATGACGCTAAACCCGGCAGGTCGCTGTTGGCAGAGCCACATGCGGCGCTTTTGATCGCGCTCGCCAGGAACCGCCGTGCCTCTGGACCTCCACCAACAATAACGCACTGTATTCATTATTTGTCTGGTCCCATTTTCCCCGCCGTCGCTGTATTTCAGCCCGTTTGTGCCCATGAATCACAGCCATTTGCTGTTTCGGGAGTTCAGGATGATTTTAGAGTCATTATTTTTTCTTTCCCCCCCCTAGAACTTACTTGCACACTCAGATGAGCAGCTTCATACGACAGGACAGAAAATCTCATTTCACCTCTCACACTCATCTGAATTAATGACTTCTCCCTTTTTAAAGCTCCCTTCCCAGCTACGTGTGTCTCCTGTCTCATTTTTCTTTAATGGAAAACCCGCAAAGTTGATGCAAATATTACATTAAATTGCGGGTAAATAGATGTTTAAATTCATGTGGATGGACTCTGTGCGGACGCATATTTGGGTAAATTGGGGGCCGATTTAAAACGTGGCAAAAACTGACCATACGGACTGAGTTTAGGTTATTATTTTTTTCCATTCAAGGCTTTCTAAATTAAAAGTAGGAGATCAAATCTTGTGATGAAAGCACACCCAGGCAGCTTCTCTGCAGACTCCTGCCTAATCCTAGACCTTCATAAAGCATGTGTTGGGCCTTAGCGCCACATCTGTCATTCTGACGTCTGCTAGCACGCTTCGGACTGTCGCTTTCTAATCCATCTGTGTTCTGCAGAGGCTCTCCGCTGCCAACTGGATCTTGGCTAAGCCTTCGCAGATCCCGGCTGCCAACTTCCCAGAAAAGTTTCTTTTTTTCTTATCTGGGTTTATTTCACGGCTCCCGCCCAGTCTCCTTGTTTTAAGGATGTACCTTGTTAAGCGGGTGTGTTGACAAATCACTTTCTCTGATAAAACAGATGCTTGAGCTCGCTGCTTTGATGTTGGCATGCGATCCTGCGCCCATGCAAAGAGAGGAACTTTAATCCCAAGCGCCAAAGGCAGAATAAGGACAATGACTTTGATCTCCCTCATGCAAAAAACAGTAATTTTCCACAGCAGTGCCACCGGGCTGGTAATATTGGATTAAAAATTCCCTCTTTTCTTCAGCTGTCCACTCATGTATGGCCTTAGGTGCGGACAAAGTCCGTCAGGGGGGGGTTCTGCAAACTGCACAATAGAGATAAAGGGTTAGAGAGGAACAGGCGAGCAGTTTTGACACATCTTCCTCAGCCGAGCGCTGAGGCAATTCAAAGCATCGTGGGGGGAAAAAAAATCCTGATGAGAAACGAAGCAGCAGCTTGAATTTAAACTCTACCTGTTTGTGTGTGTTTACAGATAAATACTGTAATCAAAAACCAGATGTAAGGGTTTGGGTGTTGAATATGAGGTTTGTAAGAGCAGGAACCACAGGTTCGTCTGTGAGCTCATCACCTTCGCTTGAGTGCTTGAAATGAGGATTTGGCTTTTTATTCTGCAGAGAACCCGGAGGTTGGAAAGGTGCAAAGTTTAGATCAGAGGTCCTTAGTCCTCCAGGTCTTCTCTGGTGTCTTTCAGGTTTTGGATGCATCTCTGTTCCAACACACTTGAAGCACACTTTGACAATCTCCCCCCTCTGAGAATGCCATCCGTTGTAGTTTCATCCTTGGCTGTGTCAAGCATGACTGTAAAAATGTGTTCGCAAAGCTACGGATGTTTCGTCTTATGATACTGACTCTAAGTGCAATCCTCAAACAAATTGATCTTCCCTCTTTAGACTAAACTCATTGCTTTACCACTGATTTATCGTTTCATACCTCTTAATATTTTGAACATGTTTGCCTTTCTGTGCTGGAGTTTCAGGTGTCATTTAGTTAAAGCATTCGTGGGTCAAAAAGAACCTGTCAGAGTTGGATCTTATGGATAAATTAAGTTTTCGAAGCTTAAAGTATCTAAACCTGCATGAAACAAGCATTTCACCAAGTACAGAAGAAGACCTACGCGCAGCTTTTACTTACAACTGCTGATACTGGAGGATACTGGATGAAGAACCCAAACGATGTAAAGCTGAGGCCTCTGCAGGTTGTGTTTCTGATTAACTTTGGGGTAATCAAGCAAATATTGGTATCAAAGGCAGCCCGTGTAAATCCAATTATTGGGTGATTTCATCAAGGAGTTTGCAATAGTGTGGGTAACTTTGCAAGTTCTAACAAATGCCTGATCACAACTGTTGCTAGCGAGGATTTCAAAAACGAGTTCCTGCAGATTTGTTTTATTAAGAAACCTTGGTGCATTTCCCAAAATAAAAGGCTTGTTTAATGTCGAGCCTCAGCATTTCCTTCACATTGAAGTCTTGACTTTGATTTATTCTCCCCGGAAACTTGATTTTGTTCCTTTTGAGAGAAAATTACAAACGTGTCTAAAAGCTGAAAAAAACATATTATAGGAAAGTAAAAGGAGAACACGGAGATACTGTCAGAGTAAAATGCTAATGCCAGTATATAAGCTCTAGTAAATTAATGGGTATGTAGAAATTGTATGATGGATTGCATGCTTAGCAAATTTCTACTTATCCAAACATAAGCTGTTATCCTACCTTGAGTCAAGTAAAGGGTTTCAATGAGATCACTAGAGATTATAAAATGTTGTTTTGGTAGATTTTTGTCACCACCTGCATGAGTCTTTTGGGTAATTTTACTAGACCAGGTACATCATGAAGGGTTTGCTCTATTTTCTGTATTTTCCTCATTTATGATCATTAGTAATGGCTTTAAGACAGACAGATGCTTTGACGTACTATTTCATTGATTAATATCTCCATTTCATATCATGTAGCTTTCTTTATGTTGCCAGATGGATTGTGCTTAAGTTGTTTCTTGGCTTTTACACGTCTGAAAGTTGCCAGTTCTGGAAATGACTGGTGAAACTTACAGAAGGAAAACCAGTTAAACAAGAGAAACATGGAAATTATAAAACTACTGTTCAGTGTTACTGAGGTTTATCTGTCTGCTATAGAGAGTGTTGTAGTTGCTTTTTAGGAACTTGTACAGAAAATGAAAAGAATTGCTTTTCATAGCAGATGAGTCTGAAAGCCTTAACCTTTGACATCAGAGATTTACAGAGAGTAGAGTGATCTCAGTTTCAGTCTCAGTAGCTTTTAATTCAGTAAGAGATGCTTAAAGTGAAAAAGGAGTTGTTGAAAAGAATAGTGAGGAAGTGTACATCTCTGAAAAGCTCACGGGTAGTTGGACTGACAGTCACTGCGGTAAGATTGCTACTAAACAGGAGAGCCAAAAGCTAAAGGATGTGCATCAGCAAACGGGTTCTCCTCATTCTCAGCTCTGTGTTCAGCAATCTAAGATCATGTTTGGTTTTGTAGACTCTGTGTGGGATTAGTTACACAAACTAAATGTTGTTAATTATTGTGGAAATGTTCTGTTAATCACTTCCCATGTTGTGTTTATTCCATTACATTTTAAGACTGCATCACATAATTATCTCAGATTTATTTTTGTGAAATTGACCTTTAACCAAATTGAGCTAATCATTTTTACAGATGCGTACATCCTCATTTTAGACCAGGAAATTGGTTTTTATTCCTATTTAATTCAGTTGTATATCTGCCATCAAGTGGCAGTATATTATAATCTACTGTTTTTTTCTGGACAGTTTCTGTTTAGTTTGACAGACTAGTTATTACCTTCATTTAGGTCAACTTTAAGTGCTATAGCATGGGTTTACCTAACATAATATAGTTTAAGCATATGAACAAAGTCAAACTTTAGGACACAGATTACGGTTGCAAACTTTAGTCTGAAATTTGAAAAATCTGTGCTGCCTTTCTTTCTTTTAGTAAGAATACCGTAATGTTTTTATTTTTGACAGAAATGATAGTGCAATACTGAAATATTGTCACAATTAGCATAGACTTGCTAACATGAAAGCTAACATGTAAACCCACCAGATCACATTTGATAAAGTTCATGGTTTCCTCTAATTGCTTGAGAAATAAATCACAACTGAATGAGTGTTTTCATGTTTGGCATAAAATTAGCTTAGTTAATTTAACTCAGAAGTTGAGGATATAAAGAACTTTTGTCAGTTTGTACCAAGTTAAAGGTCTAAGTAGTGCTCTATGTAAAATATGTGTTCAAGCCGACTTCAATTGCCGTAAAGGTGTTGGTTTTATTACTCTTTTGACACAGATGTTTGTTTTCCAGAGAAATTACTCTGATGTTGAGTTTTACAGTCTTTGGCCCGAAACTGTTTGGCTAATATTACATTTGAATCCAAGCACAGGCAAAGCTTGGGAATACTTATGCAATGTATCTTTGTTTCCAATATAAGGACACTTGTCAGTTTAAATAGATTTAACACCAGAATTTATGTATTTTAAAAACTACGCGGTAATATGAATGCATATTATCCAGGCTAATTTACCAAATATGTTATTCCAAAGGCAATGGTTTGGTTTCCTGCATGTTTTATTCAACGTGAGTCAGCTCATTAACACATTTGCAAACACAAGAATCAGAAATAGGAAAAGCATTATTGCCAAGTACGTTAATCAAATACACAATTCATTTTTTGTGCGTAATTGGTGCTTAAGTAATATCTTAAATACTTAAAGTTTGGCACTGTATGCATTTTAATTGATTTTAAAAACAAAAAATTAGAATAAATGCATTCATGCTTAAATATTAACAACTAAACTGTATCCTGTGTTTTCAAAGTAACATATTTTGATATTAAATGGGAATCTACAAAACATTCTTACTCGTGCTATTTTATACTGAAGTTGAAATTTAAGAAAACAACTCTCTAGTTAAGACACGGAGCTCAAGCAATGCCAGACTAGCTGGAAGACAATTGTCTCGTATCAGGCAGCACATCAGGCCATCTAAACTGTTCAGATGAAAGAAAACAAGATATTTCTTCAGGATTTTGGTTTAAAGAGTCAACACATCTGTTGTTTTTCTGCTGAATGATTGAGTTTCTGCCTCTTCAAACATCACTGCCACCATCAATCACAGTGCAGGGCTTTGTCCAGTTCTTAACTTTAAGATGGATGTCTTGGCTTTCCTTGGTTCTGCTGAGATTTGTTGCATTTCATACCACATGTAATGAAACTATTACTGTGCACACACGCATGAATCTATGCGGCCCTCTGCAGCCATGTGGGTCCTAAGGAAAAACCTTGCTCGGTTATGTTTTGAGCAGTGGCTCGATGTTTTAGCTTGGCTGCCTTTCTTCCTCCTGGAAGCTGGATTGGCAGTGACGAGAGGCAATTTGTTGGGGAGCAGCAGGCGGTTGGGTTAATTGCCCGCGATGCTGGTTGGAAGGAAACTGTCTCACTGAGAGTAGAGTGCCTTCTGCACTGGTGGAGCTCGAGTCCGGATAAGGAACGGCAGTAAGCATATTGTCGTCTCCCACCTCGCCCTCCCTAATCAGTACTGCAATGCACTCCTATTGTTCACCCGAACTGGCTCTCCTCCCAGTGGAATTATCCCTTTTTCCCGGTGTTTCTTGTGTTTGCCCGTTGCCACCCATCACGCACACATCCCCTTTCTTTCCTTGAAATTCTCTCCCTTTTTCTGCTTCTCTGCTGCTAATTCCTCTCAATCGGCTTCCCTCCTTCATCTTCTGCATCAAACTCATTTCAGTGGATCAATCCTCCCCATCTGCCTCTCGGCTTAATGCCTCTCCACATTCATCCGATCTTGCCATGGACCCCTTCCCTACTTCCTGTCATCCCTATCCTATCAATGCTCTTTCTTCTTCTATTCCCCCTCCTTTCCATTCTCCTTGCCCTTTTCTTTTTGTTTCATCCCAGATAGGTGGTATTGATGTAAACACACACAGAGCTCTGAGTGGTTCTTGAGCTGCTTTGGCCAACCCACTGGCTTCCTTCAATTGTCCCAGTAAGTGTAGGAAGAGACTTGATTTTCAATAGACGCATATCCAACCAGTCTTCCCAGCGATGTGTCAATAAATGAGTAGTGGGGAGTTTGATCCATTAGCATGGTGGAGTTGGAGCTCTTGAGCAAGGCGTTAGGACAAAGATGTAGGAGGTAGGTTAGATTTAGAGCCGTAATTAAGTTTTTGAGACCCTACTGGATAAAACAGACGATGGTTGGTTATGGGAGTGCATTCTGGAGCCGGTGGTGAGATGGATCTGGCTAAATGAAATCACATTTTTATTTTTGATTATGAATGAGACTGTAGCTGCCATAAGTTCTACAAAAATCCCTCCAACTTCATTGTACCCTGCCTATTGAGACTGTACCAGATATCTGAGGCGCTCTGCATTTGAAGCACCTTGGCAAATCATTAATCACATGAAATCATGCTGGCACTGTTTTACAAGCTTTTTAAATGACTATATTATAAGGAATTGCTTTAATCCAGTTGCAGTTCTTACTGTTCCTTCCCATTGCTTAAGCCCACCTATTCCAGCATTTCATTAATTCACAAACTAATATAAGAAAAGCCACAAAAAGAGCAAATTAAAGCACACAGTGGGAGTTGCATAGATTAACATATTTATGGCCAAGTATGGACTAATATGAGATTCTCCTAAGATAACATTGATTAAAGTATCACAACATAATCACAGTTACACTGTGAAAATGTTTGACTTTGCTTTTACTTACATTAGAAAAAAAAAATGCATCTATTATACTGCTGAAATCTGATTAGTTAAGATAATGTCCCTTACCAATTTATTTATTTTTATCCTTTTTTTGGTCACATTTCAATGTTTGAGATCATAAAATAAATTTTAATGTCAATCTTGACCTGAATAACCACTAAAAGGGGAAAAAGATGTACTACAGCGAGTAGTTTTGAGTTTTGGGTGACTAGAGACAAATAGTCACGTTAAAAACTATTTTAAATGTTTAAACCCCAAATACGTATTAACATGCATATCAAATGTCTTAGCATTACCCTAGAAGATTGTGTTTGATGTTTCCGCTCTTGGTTTTACAGCCAAGAAACAGGAATGCTGGTCCTGGATTGGCTGGTTTGCTAGTTCCCACCAACACTGTTTCAGATAAAATTGTGTTTAGGTTTTTCAGGTTCCTAAACCTGATTTTCTTTCACAATTATTACAAAACTTTGCAAAAACTGACCCTAGACTATGCGGAGGGCAACTCTTGATTTCCCCCTTTGAAACCATCATTAATTACTTGTGTCTACAACACTATAAGGTATTGGTAATAAAAGGCAGGAGGTCGTTTTCACGTACTTGCATTTAAAGAATTGTTTAAATGTATTGTTTTCTTCAGGATATACGACCAGTCTGAGTTGCGGCAGCAGCTTTGCAAGAGTCCTTTGATTTTGTCGCGCTAACTAAAGACGTGATTGCTGCTGCTGTGCTTTAAATTTTGCTGAATGACCCAAGTGCGGCTTAGCTTGAGGGAATGAACCGATGACTAGATCGCCCCCTTCAGAATTGCGTGATGAAAAGAAGAATTCAATATTTAACAATTTGAGGAATCAGTGTTGCAGCTGAGAACATCACACCACCACCGCCAGGTTTGATTGTAAAACAGAACTGTTCGCATAAATTGCTTTGAAGCCTTTTGTAACGTAAAAAAAAAAAGTTCTATGCATTTAGCAGACGCATTTATCTAAATTTGACCATAAGCTCTCTAGAGGAAAATCCGTAGTCAGAGTCAGTGCTGAAAGTGAAGAGATGGAGGAAAGTACAGAGAGATAGTAGAGGGGTATAGAGGTCTGGGTAAGCGTTAGAATATAAGATGCTCTTTGAAGAGGTGGGTTTTTAAGGGTTTCTTGAAGACAGACCGAGACGCTGCTGTTCTTGTGGCACTTGGTAGGTTATTCCACCATCTTGAAACAACCTAAGAAAACAGTCTGGATTGCCTTAAGTGTGGTGTAGGCACTGCTAGACCACAATCCATGGATGACCGAAGCGACCGACCTGTGACATAAGCCTTTGCAAGAGTATCCAAGTAGATTGGAGCCGTAACCTTCAGCCCTTGTAGGCTAGAATCAGGGACTTGACTGTGACATGGTTTGCATCTATTTTTCAGTCAGTTACTCCAATGCTTCACTCAAAGCAGAAAACCTCTATAATCTTTCAGTAAATCCATACATTTTGGACTCTTTACTGACATTATGTGCTGTACTGTTGCTTTGGCTACACAGAAAGCTCTGAATGAAAGGTAAGTGCTGAGTAGTCACTTCTATCAAAGGGACTACATCCTGGCTCAGAGTGGAGGTATATTTCAGCACATCTGCGCACTGACATTTCTCCTCTCAGGAATAGCGGGCTGTAGATAGATTTTATTTTCCCTCGCACGTCGCCTGTGCATTTTTCCTCTCTAACCTTTTCCTCTTTAAAGCGGCATGAAAGGCAGCCGTCACGGCAGGCGATCAAAGAGCAACAACCAAAGCAGCGGCTCTCTGTTGTGCTGCTGTCATTTTTGCTCTTTTAAACAACAAAATGAGAAATCTCTTCAGAAACTCCTGGCCACTCTTGATGAACACGCCGCAACTTTACACGGCCGTCCAGGGAGATCTCGGGCCTGGTCTCGGCTTTTTGCTTTTAGAGCCATGTTTTGGTTCCAAACCGTTTGAGTATGAGCCGACATCCTGCAACGAGGATCACAGTCGTCTAAGGATGCATGTTGTTTACTGATGATGCTGTTGGAAAGTCTAATCCCGTAGTGCTTTAATGTTCAATCCAACATTCTGTTTTACATGCAGCAGAAATTCAATCATAGCCTGATGACTGATCAATTACCCGTTACATGCATTGTTTGGTCCCTAGATTACAAAGTTTTAAAGCAGGATTACCTCACATTTACTCTGAATTCAATGATGTAATTTATCTGAATTATTTAAGTTTACATAGAAACCTACTTACATTTTAATACAGTTCTGTCATATTTTAACTTTTATACTAATATAATGTAATTCTGGAGTTTATTTTCAATTAATTATACTAAAATATACCTAACAACAATATTATTGTTACTTTTTGTTTTGAGATATTTTATTGATAAAGAATCTCAACGTATACCGTGTTAAAGTTAATATATAATAAACTAGTACAGCTGCTCTCCAATGAATTATTCATACACCTCTTATTACTATAATGGAAATGTTGAAGTATTTAATTTGATTTTGTTAATATTTGTACTATCTCGTATTTTGATGTTTCCTCCCTGTAAGCTTTTATTTATTTATTTTTTTACATTAGCATTATGGGTATAATCACTTGAAAAAATAAAAATTATGTATAAAATAATTTATTTGCCTTTTATGCTTTGAAGACGTTGTTTTAAAGCCTATTTAGTATTTGATTCAGATTTTTATTTGGGCCAATAATTTTTTTTATTTATTTTATTTTATTTTTCCTTTGATCCATTTGTAATTTTTTTTTCTAGTGAGATTTTCCTCATGTAAATTTCACCAGCCACAAACCACATATTCTCCAGAAAGAAAACTCAATGAAAGTCATGCTAAATTGATCTCTGATGAGCAACAATTTACAATTACTAGTTTTGTTTTGGCTGATTTAGATTTATCTTGGACTTCTTATAATGTTGGAATAAAAAACAGTGAAAGTGAAAAATCAGTAAAAGGCTGCTTAGTTGCACATCTGTAACGGGAATCTCAAGGTTATGAATCTTGTAACAACATTCACATTCAGACCTTTAACGAAAAGCCTAAAAATAGCAGCATCATTAGGGAATGAGCGCCTACTAGTGGTGATGTTGCTGCGCCACTCCTTGCATGCTACCTTTAAATAAATAGCCTCAAACAAATGGCTTTGGTCCAGTTTGTTTTTGCGTCCTAAATCCATTCACACATTTAAAGTCCACCAGCATCTACGTAAGGTATATTAAAAAGATATACCTTTTCTTCTGTATTGTTATAGCAGAACCATCAATGAGCAGCATAGCTATAAAATATTTAGTTAATACGGTCTAAACGATGCAACAGTGCCTTAAAGTTGTAAAATTACGACTTCATTTTTATTTTGGAGGTAAATGCAAAGATGATTTAAGTAGACTGTCCTTTTGACTAAAATACAAATGATTCATATGATAACCATTTCAATGATTAATTCTGCAGCATCATTTATGTTAAGACTTTATCTGTTGTTGAATTAAAAGATGTTATAAACCTTCAACTACCTCAGTCCAGACAGAAGAACAAGCGTCATGTTGAAGTTGGTTCGCTGTTTTGTTTGCTGCTATTGTGACGGCGACCCTATCATCCGACATCTATAGAACGATGATAGACAACGGCTAGGTCGTAGCTACTGGCGTTAAGCGACACGGTCCTTTGAGACATGCTAGTATGTCCTGTTTGTTGTCACACCAGTGTGATGCCACTTTAGGCGTTTGAGTTAAACCCAGATCATTAATTACGTTACTGTAATGTGCCGCTCTGTGGAAACGAGCAAAAGGTCTGGTTAACCCTGTTGAACTGTACTTGACATTAGTTAGTGACACTTGGATAGTTGTGTGACATCTTGCTAATTAAAGTCACCTACTTAGCGTTTTCCTTTTATCCAGGGGCATTGAGTATCAGCTTCGTGATCAATTCTAATGCTGTTGAAAACGTGTTTCTAACTCTGCTTTGTGACAAATATATTTCTTATATAGAGAATGTATTTTTTTTGTTGTGTCTGTAAATGTCCACCGTTTGTGTTTGGCACTTCGGGGCCTCCGTACTCCCATCTCGGCTGCGTTTGAACCTCGCAAGGCTTGTCACAGGTTTTGGTTTCTGTGGCTGTCAGCGGCGTCTGCTCAGGTGAGATTCGCTGTGAGGACGATTGGCGCTCGCCGCCGGTCTGTCAGCGGCGCATCAGGGAGGGATTGTGTAGCTCTGACGACGACACAGAGATAAAGACATGCTTGAAAGGTTGAGGTATTGAATTTTACTTCCTGACAGCTTAGTGACCTTTCAGCTCTCATGTGGGGGGGGGACAAGACAGAGATGGATTTTGCAGTTGTCTGCTTTTCTCTGCGGTGCTCCTCCCACAGGGTTAAGAATGAATGCTTCTTTCTGCCTCTTTGCTTTGCGAAGGAAACTCGGCCTGAACTGATCGAGAGGCTCGACGTCGTGGTCTGTGAACTTGTCCAGCATTTAAAGGTATAGGAGAGGATCTTTTCAGTAGAAACATTTGAATGGAAAATCCCATTGAAAATGACAGCCAGTCAAAAACGACTGGTGGTGAAAAATAACTGGCTGTCAACGTGGAAATAAAATTTAAGTGATGTCGTATATCACTAATGTCCCCACCCACCCGACCCGTACAACGCGCTCATGTTTGAATTCGCGCAATCGCAGATTGTTGTTTAGGAAGTAAAACGGGACGAACAAGACTCATAAGTCACCATTGAAGGTTCTCCCCGTACGGCAGCGACAATGGAAGCTCGCCAGAGAAAAACCGTGTTGGAAGTCGCTGAGAAAAAAAGAAAGACGGCTGCAGAGATTAACAAAACACGACTTTGTCTCGGAGATTACTGCTTTTTGCGGTGGCGGCATTGAAAGCCGAAAAGGGATTCAAAACCGATCAACTGGTTGCGGAGTTTCTACTAGACAGGTAATGTTCTTATACCTGCTCATTTAGAAGGATTTGTGTTGATTTGACACAAGTGTTGTAATCGCTACGCAGGGTCCGTCAGAAAACGCTAGCTGTGCAGCCTTTATGTGGGATTACTACCCAATGGCGTAAGTATTTATCACTGATAATCATTAATTACTGTCAAATGTTCTTGTACAAGCGTTTTCCTAAACAAATAACCTTTTGGTAGCTAATTCATTGCTGTAAAATCAATCAATTCTGTAATAAGTCCGATGCAGCGCCAGAGGCTGTGGTCCAGCAGATGTTAACAGACTGCATGTGCTGAGGGACGTGCGCGCCCCCGACATTAGGGGGCGTTACTGTAGATGAGGTGGCGCATGCGCAGTGTTGCGAAAATGAGAATTAGCTGAAGATCCTCTCCTATACCTATAACAGAGAATCTGACAAATGAACTCTGCAAACATGCGTGAGGTCAGGTTAGTTGGTACGGGGTTGAACGCGGCAGCGTCTGGACAGCAGCACGCCTACTCTGTAACCCGTGTCCTGCTCTCTCTCTCTGATGCGCCCCTCCTCCTCCTCACAACTCTGCTGTTCACAAATACATGCAGCACGACTGGGCTAACGTGCTGAATCCCAATAAGAATCCTCCTCCATCTGTGCCTCTGGGCAAAATTCACCCCCTCACCTCTTCTTTCTCTGTAGCTCTAAGGTGAAAGTAACAAATCATGGTTTCATCTGACGGCCTCTCCAACCCTCCACAGGATCAGCCAGTGTCTGCAGGAGATACGAGCTGAGAATGCACATCAGTGAGTCGTCCTGTTTTATCCTTTCTTTTCTTAAAATCGACAGAATGAGCTCCAAGCTGTATTTTTTTCCCCCCCTTAAAGTTCACCGACTCTTGGCTTCACTGGCGCTGCTTTGTTCCCTCAGTCTGCATCGATGGCACAAAGGTACTTAGTTGCTGAAGTCACGTCCCTGTAGTTTCTTGGCAAAGCGACTGAGGGTTGAAGATGATAGAGCTGAGATGATGGCTGGGTTTTTCCCTAATCTATCTTACGTGGGGCCAGCTATGGCGCGGCGGCTCTCTGTGCTCCATTACTCCATCTGGCCGATGAACCATTTACATGAAGAGCCTCATTGATCCCTCTTTACCCGTGCTTTGTGGAAATATAGAGTCGAGTGAGGTTAAGCACAGATCCATCAAGAGGCGCTCTGCCGGACAAGGACGAAACGACGGCCGCTGGAGCGTCTGCAGGCCATTGTCAGATCATGTGTTTACACATTTTCATTTAATTTGCAGATGATTGAGTGCAGTGATGAAGATGCTCCATCTTTCTTAGGGGCACTTAAGCAGGACTAAACCCTGCCAGCAGAAGAGACTGAGCCCAGATCATCCAGCTATCAAGGAGAGCCTCTGCTCCTGCTGTGGCCGAGCTCTGCTGCATCAGTTGCTATTGCCAGCATTCATAAAACTCTTCATAATATTCCAGTGAAATGCCACGTCTTTGTGTCATATCTTTATATCTCCCTGAAAGCTCCTGTCAGCTGAAATATGTTGAATGTATGAAGAAAATATATTTTTACAACACTTTGAGAGGAAATATAAGAAATGCCTCAATAAGCCTCGTTAATACATCACGGACAGTTTAACATATTTTCCTCAGTTTTTTTCGTGGGCAATTTATTCCTGTGTCACGGTTAGTGGTTGCGAAGGATCCAAACGGATCTAAGATGCAGGAGAGCACAGAAGTACACAGATGGAATACATATAGGCTGGTCACAGTATTACAAAACCGGACAAACAAGCCTCGGTTTGTGACTAATGACTGGACTGTGCCATGAAAAGAACTAAGTACATGAGAATGAGCCTTTAATATGGCATCAAATAAGGGTCAGAAAAGAAGATTTGAACTTGTAAAAAAGATTTCCAATCTTCAAGTGTGAACCTGTAGTTGCACGTTTGCAAATCTCTAGTTAAAAGTACGAATTTTGACCCTTTTTCGAAGCCTGAGTGAATAGCCAGTCAGCACGTTGCTTACTGACTTGTCCATTAAACCGGTGCCCAGTAGCGGAAAAGCAAACTTGAAGGTGGGAAAGTACAACTTCTTTCTGACCCTTGTTTGATTCCATACTTTAAAAAGCACGACTGTGACTACAAATAAATGTCTGCATAAACAACTAAATGAAACCTACAGACTTCTGCATTTCTTGCATGAATTCCTTAACTCTGCAACTATTGACATGATGCTTGACATGAAGTTTAAATGTGCTTGACCTTTCAGAACAGTTAGATTTTTTTAAATCATATATAGGACTGTTTTAGATCAACACACCATTAATGTAAAAATAGGCAAATGCACCAAACAATCACTTAACTTATTAACTATAATAATTTTTGCCATCCACACGGATTGCTGCGACAGGTTTGTACAGAAGCCAAAAACAAATGTACTCGAGTAAGAATGGCAACGTCTAGATGTTTTATACTCAATACCATCAAAAGTATAAAAAAGTAATCTATAAGATTGCACAAAAGGAAAAATAGTGCTCTGCAGAAACGTTACTTACTGCAATATTAAACAGAAATCTGATGATGAATTATATAATCATACAGTTAAGTTACAAAATTATGTGCAGGAAGTATTAAATATATTACTTAATTAAAAATAAACACATTTTGGCAGAAATTAAATAAAATCTACTGTTTAATGAGTTTTTACTTGACCTTCAAACAAACCACGAGTCTCAGCAGACATAGACGTTGTGGGTTAAAGTTTTTGTTTATATTCCAGAAAGGTAACTTGAGGTATGTAGTTGATATGTTTTGTAATAAGACTACAAAATAGTATCACTCTAAAAAATCCGGGGCTGTAAAATTATCGATTGAGTTTAGAAACTTCTGGTCTCCATGGCAACTGCACACCTCTACAGTATATTTACAGGATTTCTTTGACAGAGTGAAAATACAACACTGCGCCGTGGGTTTGTTGGTATTAATGGGAAGAGAATCCATTCATTACGCTGGTGTGAGTCTGGTAGCCCAGAGGGATGAAGCACATTAGATCCTAGTCAAACATGCACAGATCATTTCTGTGTTGGTTTTAGCGTGTTAGCGGCATTTATCACTATCGGTATCATTCAAAGTGTTGACTAATTATTTTTGCTGTCAGCGAAACAAAGCAGGAATGAACGCTTTAAGGACAAAACCACCTTAAAGGAACGAGTATAAATGTTAAACACTGGGAAGAAAACGTGACTTGCACGGTAATTAGTAGATGTGTGTGTGTTTCAAGGAAGCATGTTTAATTATTCAGCGCTTTCTCGGATATATATATGTGTAAATGAGGCTCCTCGGAATAAGCTGTAAAAAATGTTCTGTGATATGTTTCGAACCCATAGTGGGAATATCGACAAATGACTGTGTGAAGTAAGGAAGGTATTGCAGAAAGGTGTCATGGTTGACATCTGCTTAGCTTCCCACACATTTACAGGGTCGTGACCCTGTTTTTGTTTCCTCCTTTCAGTTCCAGTATTTCTATCTGCTGTTCAGCCACATCGGGTTGCTTCCTGTCTTCAGCTGCAGGCCTGTTTTTATTTGCAATACATTAAAACCCATGCCGAGACATACAGAGTTCACAGCATCCCTGCCTCTGGCAGAAAATCTCAGGCTGCGATCACACAGCGGGCCTTGATGCTCATCTCTGACTTATTTTTTGCTTGTTTGTTCATACAACTAATTAAATTTGACCGTGATTAAACTTAAAAATGGTTTACAACTCAAAAGATATATATATGTATATGTATATATATATATATATGTATATATATGTATATGTATATATATATATATATGTATATATATATATATATGTATATGTATGTATATATATATATAT
>JAVLVB010000301.1:487936-515570 GCA_032876305.1 Orestias chungarensis | reverse complement strand
AGGAGGATTGTAAAGGACTCCACCCACCCAAGCCACTGCCTGTTTTTACAGCTGCCGAGCGGCAGGAGGTACAGGAGCATCAGGACTAGAACCAGCCGGTTCCGAGACAGCTTCTTCCCCCGAGCCATCAGACTGCTGAACAGCAATGGACAAGCACACCCCTCATAATCAACACAGTGATCCCCCCCACCATATACCCTCCATACAACCCATTCTGCACTCTGCACTTTAACATGTGTAATGCATATCTTAACACAATAACTCTTCATCTCGGACTACTACTATATAATACAATTGTATTTCATATATTTATATTCATCCACTTTCATAATTTTGTACATCTGCACATAAAGATCCTGTAGGATATCTGTATATGTCTAACAAATGGTGCTAGTTTTAAAGTTTTACTGTAAGTTTTATGCGTATATTTTTGTATTTAATGTGTATTGCACCTGTGAGGGACTGAGCACCTAAGCATTTCACTCACCTTTCACACCTTTGTTAATGTGACGTGACAATAAAGTGATTTGATTTGATGTATATATATATATATGTATGTATATATATATATATATATGTATATATATATATGTATGTATATATATATATATATATGTATATATATATATGTATATATATACATACATATATATATATGTATATATATATGTATGTATGTATGTATATATGTATATATGTATGTATATATGTATATATGTAGTTATGGAGGTAAATTTGTGTCAATATTGTTTAATCAAACAAAAATCTATCTCAGTCAAAAGTTTGGAGGTGGGAGGGGTCAGAGTGTCCCGCTTTAGTCTGCGCCAACCAATAGGAGACTTACATTGTTCTGCTTTAGGCTCCGCCCAGGAAGTTTATGTCTGCAGATCTTGTTTGTTTAGCAAAAATCTTTTTCTCCTTGTGAGAAAAGGTTAGTCATTTGAATGAAAGCAAAACTAAAGAAGTTTCAGTTTTGGTGGATTTTTTCTGCCACAGTGGACAAAAGCGGTAGTGTTTTTACTGAAGGAAGACTGCATTTCCCATGAGCACCCGCGCATAGCATCTTAAAATCCTGACCTGCTGGTCGCCTGCAGTTGGATTGAAGTACATTTCTGTTTCCAGTGTCTGTGTGAAGGAGGAATAGCGATGAGGTGATGGGTCTAATTGTGGTAAAGCAATTTCACATGATGATGTTGGAGATAAGAAACGGGGGAAGTGACGTAAAAGCAGTCAGCACATTTGTAGTTGTTTTGTGTCAGGGTTCCTGCCACCCTCCTCAAAGTTGCTGATTGTCAGTTAAAGTGATACATAAGTCGACGCATGATCACAGACTTGATTGGCCAAATAAACTATGCTTTTACAAACAAAAACTGTTTTGGTTACAAGTCCAAACATGTTGACCACAATTAACTTTTTTGATAGAGATTTGTTTCAAAACTGTTAGATTTTGAGACTGTTTTACCCCTATACATGGGCAAAAGCAGAATGTAGACGTCTCACAGCAGCGCAATGTTTATGGATGCAACAACGGACGCCACCGTCTGTGGATGGATGTTAAAGTTGTCGAGCAGCGTATTGTCACAAGATCAGAACAAGAACGACGAAACTGGGGAGAAAATAAAGAAAACTAAACTCAGCACTGCTTGGTTCAGACATTGGTCAGGTCCAGATTTACAACTTCTGGCTTCAGCAAGCAGAGCATATATTTTCCTCATTTGAGGTCTGTTTTCATGTTAAATTACTGGACTGGTTCAAAAGTGGATTTTAATGTAAAAACCTTTCCTAATCACCAAAACTTTACCGTTTGTTGCTCCTAAAGTCGCTTAGCCTACTTCTTGTCGGAACAAAGTCTTCCAATATCAGTATTGATAATGGTATTTATTTTTTATGAATCACCCAGAAGTTTTCCAGTGTTGGGATGGGCGTGACAGCAAAAACTACAAGAAAACCATTTGAAACCAGAGGTTTACATACTAATAAATCATAAACACCCAGATTTCAAACATTCTCATGTGAAATCAAACCAAACTTCTCTTGTTCATGTTGAGTTAAAATCACAGAAATCAGTATTTTTCACCCCTGCCCTTAAGATGCAATAACGGGTGTTCCTCCACCTAACTCCAATGTGTTATTTGACCAATCAGGAGTCTCCAAAGCCATGACATCATCATCTGGAGTATCTGTGATTGGTTAAGAGACTGTAATGATTCTCTACGTAAACTTATGATTCTGAAGACATCTATGAGTAAATCTCTCCTTCATTGTTGCAGTTTTAAGCATGTAGAAATAATTTTTATAATTCAAACTAGTTTCAAAAAGTTTTTAAAGGTGAGAAAAAAAGAAAAAAAAGGTGAATGCACCTTTTTATACTTCTGGTTTAATCCGTATGTCAGAAGTCAACTATTATTTTTTTTTTTTTTTACTTTTTAGTGAAAACCAAACTCCAACTTTCTGAGATAACAGCCTGCACCTTTCCGTTGTGTTGTGATCGACACGCAGTTTTAAGAGAAATCTGTTTATGTTAAAAAGAAAAAAAAACTGCTTGATTTAATTTTCTCGTGCTGTCGTCCTGGCAAGACGAATGGCGCTGTCCTTTTCCCCTGAACTCTCCTTTGTGACAGGTTTTCTTTCCTCCCCGAAGCCATGAAACATCCTTAATTAGATTCCCCCCCATCTGTCTGCTCGCACAATCGGCCATACATCACCATCACAACAATTCCATTAACTCCCAGCGCGTTAAATAAAGACGAAGAAAAAGGGGAGAAGCGCGGTGCACTCATAAACAAAAGGAAAAGATGATCCCTTTCAGTCGCTTGATGATATTAATCCCTCAAAACCATTTGTTGGAAACGTTTTGAACGAGATCCCATCACGAGAAGGATCTTCATCCCGGGGGCCTCGGCAAAATTCGCCCCGCGAAACGCTGCTGGAACCACGGTGGACATAATTACAGGGGGTCTTAGAGCGGAGGTGTTCAACTGACTGGGAAAGAAATAGGCTGATGGAACGACAGAAACAATAATGGCCGCCTTGCTCCAGACGCTGATGCGGAATCTCTTGACAAATTACTGCCGAGCCCCTAAACAAGCCGGACCTGAGGGGCTTCTTTAGTTTATATCTGTATGTTAGACATCAGCACAACTCTGACCATCTTCTATAGATTTGTGTTTCTTTAAATGTAGAGAACTGGAAGACTTACTGACGTAATGTCGGGTGGATCACCTTTATCTGTATCTGCATCCATCGCCCCCAGAGAAACATTGAAACTAGTGTTATTTTTTCTGCAGCTGTTGGTAGCGCTGTTGCTTTGCAGGAAGAAAGTCCTTGGTTCAAATCCTGGCCTGGGCTCTTGATGATTTGATTCTGTAAGGATTATTTTTAGGTCTTGCCACCTTCAAAAATAAAGCGTTCTAAAAAACCATGAGGCTGAATATCATTCTATTAAAAAAAAACCTGGTGGTTTGAGCGCAAAGGTTAAGTTATGTCACTTACCTGTACCAGTAAATAGCTTCTGTGATATTTGTTTGTATTGCTTTAATTAAAAAAACCAAAGACTTGACAATGGAAATCTATGGATACAAACCAATTTTAAGCAATATTTGAATTCAAGTTCAGCTTCTACGGTTCACGACGTCTCTTTAAATGAGACTAATTTCATACATATTTTATGTTCGTATGCCAGTAAGGGTGTCCCGACACAACCGTTTACTTCCGATATAATGGGGTTCTATGATATTAGCATGAATCATGAAGACTTTGATTATTTTTATAGTGGAGAATGTTTGAAGAAGCTTGATTATGTAATTATTACTGATTTATTTTTATCAATGGGTTACATAAATACTAAGCGTTGTTCAAAGAAAGAAGGTTTTACAACAAAAAGATAAAGTTTTTTCTGTATTGGTGCGGATCAAACGTTGGAATGGACTCCTTGGACCAATATAAATATCACATCGGTGCACTACTAGTTATTAGTCCCTTAGATGAACACATTTTAAAATGTTTTATATATGAGAAATGAAATTAAAATGACATCTGACATTATTAAGTTAGTCAGTGTACTTTATGCACTAATTTCTCAGTTTTAGGTTAATTGTTTGTCTAATTTGCAATTAGGTGTGAATGTGGACCCAACCAGGTTTGACCCCGCCGCTGACCTCTGGAGACACACCAGCCTCTTCATGAACCTGGAATGACGAATGTAATTAGACAGTGGGCCGGTCGATGGATATTTTACACAGCACAATGGTCCCTGATGACCAAAGGAAAGCAAAGAAACTAAAAACAGAAGTTTGAAACACTAGTTGTGAAAACTGTTTCCTGTTGAATCATCAGGTGCATTTAAGTGGGGTTTTACATTATAAACTAAAACAAATGGAGCTCAGTCAAATTAGCAGCAAGTATCTGTGGATATACAGTTTTAGGTTTGGGTGCTGGACTTGCATAGGATTTGGCTTTGACTAGGCCGCTTTCTAAAACAAGGACATGCCTAAGTTTAAACCATTCCTCCAGGTGTAGATGAAGGACTATTGTCATGGTGAAAACCATACAAGTGAACATGTATGGTGCCATTTTCACATCTGTGTGTGCCTGGCTAAAGACATTTTGGGTGTTATAAACATTTTTATCTGAAAACGTCAGTAAAATGTCCAGAAACCCTCAGCTGCAAATATTGTACCTTAAGTCTGCTTACATGCAAATATCCTATCCTAAGTGTGGTTTTCGTTTTTATCCATACCCTGAATGCTACACAGAAAGACGTTGTTAGGAACTCTCCTGTCTACTTCTTTTCTAACTTCTTCATTATGAACAGAGCGTCTGCACACATCTGTTGCTCCGACGCTGAGTCTTAATTAAACCCAGAGTGTGAAATCACTTGGCATGTGCCACCTAATTAATTATCAAGTGACTATATTAATATTTATAGCCGAACAGGCATTTATTGTAAAAAGCATTTGTTCTCTGTGTAAAAGTAGCCTGATTACTACCTGTAACAAACGATGGAAGGTAAAAATCATAGCGGCATTAATCACAGCATGTCATCCATGCAGCCAAGCAAACCTCGTCCACTCACACTGTTATTTCCATGGGTTTTACCCGGGTTTTTATTTTTTTACCTTTTTTAGTGTTGTTTATTTCTGTGTTTTTACTGTCTATATTGTAGTTTTGTGCACTATTATAAAGTACTGTTACATTTAATAGTCAGAAAGGTGCTATATAAATACTTTTACTTATTTAATCATAAAATTTGACCTTAACTTAAGTAAGTAAGGCCTGCAGAGGTTTGGATGATGTTCTTGGCTCTTTTGCGACTTCCTGGAGTAATTTTGGTGTGTTAGCCACTCATATGAGGCTTTCATTACTGTCTCTTGTTCTCTGGACTTGTGGAAAATGTTATCAAATTCTTTTCTTGGTGTTTTAAAGCTTTGTTTAAGTTTTTTTGGACGGTGGGGCGTCAAGATTGAGATTATATTATGTTGATAGATGTTTATCAATGAGCGTTCCATGTTTGAGTAATGCTTGATTCTCTCATTGAAGCCGTTCGGGGGTTATTAAACGTTTTGCTGCTGCAATAGTCCATCTATTTCTTGAAGGCTTTGCCTTGGAAGTTTGAATCCCCAGCAGAACTCCAGCCTCTCAAAGCGCCCCGGCTCTGCCGGACTAGCGGCAGCAGCAATTAGCACCTCCTGCTCAAACTGCCACTCCGCAGTTGTTTTTTGATACATACTACCATTTTCATTAACAATTTATGGTGACATGGTTACATGAATTTGCTATAAAACGCCGCATACACATCATTTTAGCTTTAGTGCGTTTTAGTTTTTCTAAATTTGACATTTTAGTCTGCTTGAGTTGGGGACAAAGCAAGTATTCTTTGGTAATTGATTTGAATGGTTTGTGGTAAAAATAAAATGATTCAATCTGAAACTGCAATAAACCAAAACATAAACACTCGAAAGACAGATTTTAAAATGTAGCTTCGAACTTTTCAACATTTTTGATAACTTTATTTTCATGTTTCTTAGTATATGTTTGGTCTTAGTTTTATATTCTAGGTGAGTTTACAGAGGTAGTAGACGGGGCCTGATCAGGAACAAGGTCGTTTGAACAAGGGCTTTGTTTTGTGCTTTTATCTTCTGAAGTACAACATTCTAGGTTAAATTTAACAACAACAAAAAACATTAGGATAAGTAAAATAGGCAGAGATTAGACACTTTTGTCCTTCACCGCTTCTACTACTTACAAAATAAAGTCTGTTCACCATTTTAATATATTATTGCAGGTTAGTCCTTGATTGTCCTGGTTTACAAAACAAAGAAAAGAGTGCAAAAATTGATGGAAACAGGAACTTTGGTTTATTTTAAATCATTGAAAATTCCTTGCATCCTTTGGAAAATCTGGATTTTAAATACAAAGCCAATCTTGGCTCATACGACATCTCTGTCATAAACATAAAAAGTTTTATTGTTTTTCTTTACTAATTGGAAAAAAATAAGGCTTATAAAACAAAAAGTTTCATTCTCGCCGAGCCACCCACACATCCACGTCCTCAAACTGTGTACAAAGCTGTGAGATTGATAGTTGACTTAATATAGTGCGCTTTAGACAGGGATGGATAGGGTTCAAATTGGAGATGAATGCACGGTCTGAGCCAAAATCAATAATAAAGACTTCCATTTTCAAACGAGATGTGGCACCTGCAGTTGATGTATGGACGTAGAGGTGATGTACAGACCCGGACCCTAAACGTCCATCAGAGAGACGTGGAACCCTGCCTGGCGACAGCACATGACGGATGGCTGACGAGGCTTTACCGAAGCCGTTCTGTTAATCAGATCAGAGCCAAGCTAGAGCCGGAGTCAACATAGTAGTAGATGCTTGTATCTGTTATCAGCTAATCCTGCTGGGACTATTGAAGCCATCAAAAGTCCATAGGTGAATTTTAAGAGACGTAGATGTTGTAAGTTATCAGACTGAATACAAGTGTGGCCTCTTTGTACTTTCGTTACCAATACCTTGTGTTAAATTTGAAACTGTAGGAAGCTAATATAATCTACAAGTAAAGACACTGAAGTCAGACGCAGAATGGCTAACCAACTTACTACTGTTGATCTCAAAGATTCAAATCTATTAGACATGGCGTCCAACTTGAATTAATTCACTAATTTCTTTTCGCGATAATATGGCTCAGTTTTATATTTATACTATCATGAACCATAGGAAAATATAATAAATGTCTGAAAAATATGTATAAATAAAGGGAATTATGCTTACTTTGGTTTTGAAATTGCGTCTATTAAAAGTGCGAGTATGTTTTAATGAGCGTAGTGGTTAAATGGCAACCGCAGCTAATAATGAGGACGAGGTAAGGACCGCTTATAAAGCGAGGCAGAAACCACGGCGCATTGATGTAGTTCAAGCAAAAGTAAACTACCAAGTACAGTGCAGCACATAGAAAAACTGTTCATCAGATCAACATTAAGTTTGAGTAAAACTCTTGAGACTGTTGGGAACTCTTTCTCAGTTTTTGACTCCTGAAAGAAGGACTGTTGCTTTTTGGTTTGTATTTGCTTAACTTTGCTCTTAATTTAGCTTGTTTGTTGTGGAATAACGGATCAGAACCTGCTAGAAAATCACATTTTAAGATTAAAAACTAACAAATATATTCTGCAGGATTGCATGTAGGTTGGATGTTCAGCTAGATCTTGTGAAAGTCTATCATCAGTGTGCTCATATCTTTCTAAAAACAAAAGATCCAATGGAAAGACATACAACTGTTTTGCTGTGTCTTTTAGTTTTGTGACCATAAATGTTTGATCCTCCCCAAATCAAATTTAATTTCAATATCAAACAAAGATCATTTGACAAAGTAAAAAATAGTTAAAGTTCTGTAAAAATGAAATCATCTCCTTTGTCAGTTCCTAATTAATCCAATTTATTTTTAATCTGTTTCTCTACCACAGTATAAACAGATTACTTCACTTCTCAGCTAAAGAAATCAAAAAAAAAATAAGGTAATTAAAATGATTAGAATGAAAAGAGTTGAAAAGGTATTTACGGAGACTTTAGGACTCCAGTGAGAAAAAAGAAAGTGGAGAAGCTTCCCAGGAGTGAAAGCCAACCAAAGCGACTCTAAAAGGATGTTGATGACGTATTCAGGAGGTAACAGTGGCAAAGGAACCCAGATGTAATTAAGAGGACTTCATTACCGGGACAGTTTTTGTTTAAAAATAACTTTAGCACTTTAATATCTTTACCTTTATGAAAGGCACTTAATGTCATGCTGCACTTTAACCATAGAAACTTTTGCACAGTTTTATTGAAAGTCGTTTGTGTTTTAATATTTAGCATGTAGCCTTTCGTTTCCAGGCTCTGCACAGCTGCTGCACGATATGAAGTAGGGTGGTTTTCTCTGACAAAGAACATTTGTTTTTCACACAAAAAAGAGGTTTGCTATTGAGGAATCTTTATAAAATGTTTGTGTATAATCTGTTAATCTTGTCAGGACGAGTGTTGTGGGGTCAAGAGGTAATTCACCTGCATTTTGTACATCCTCTCCATGCGGTTTGGACAAACACATCCCTGGAAACTCCAAACACAATTTATTGGTTCTGGGAGAGATTTGTGCACATAGTTTGTGTGGGGACTAATGGATATAAAAATATAAAATATTTATAATAAATAAAGGAGAAGATGTTTGTATATATTTTTGAACAGAAAGTATGTTTTAAGTGGAAGTTGTAACGTAAACTGTTTTATTCCTCTATCAGCTGTACTTATTTAAGGCTTTAATTGTATCTGTTTAGAGGACTTTATGCTGTTGGCTGTGTTGCATCTAATAAACCTGATGCTACGTCTCTCACTGGAAACCCAGCCACAATTGGTCGCCGGCTAACATGAAAACAGCAACAGTTTGGAAGGTTTTCACTGCAAAGGGCGACATTAAATATTAGATATCGTTCAAGATTACAAACGTGATAAACGCCTGTTTTCTTCTTTCATCTCCTTCTACTCTGCTTCCTGTTTCCATCTCCGGACATCTCATTTGCCTCTAATTTAAAGCTGTATCTCTGCCCCACTGGATAAATATTGCGTCAGCCTAAAAAATGTCAATTCTGAACTTTTCAAATATATAAGTAGACGGTTTATTTTTTGGACATTAATTAGCTGTTCGCAAAATATTGTGCATTCCGATCAATTTCTCAATAAAGTTAAGAGTTTATGGTTCAACAATAAGGAAAAGTCTTCCATTTGTGCACAAATTTCTTGATTATCGTTCCTTTTTTCCTTTAATATAAACAGTTGAGCACAGTTGTTTCGTAATCTAGATTTGCGCTCATAGGTGGTTTCATGAAACGTGTTTGTGTGGCTTAATCAAAGCTTGGGCGTTAAATTGGTCATTAATGTTTAAAATGTAAACATTTTTTTGTATATTTCCTTCCAAAATCTCATCTTTAGTTCTTTATTGCAACCTAAAGCACCAGAACAAGTTCTCAGATTTAGTTGTAATTCAGCTCTTCCACTTTAGCCCTGATAACTTTGGATTAGTAAATAAAGTAAGACGATTATTTTTTACTCCAGTTATCTTTGTCTGATAGGAATATTTGATCTAAAACATTTAAGTATGACTTGCAGAAAATCTCCCAGTGTTTGTGGAAACACGTTGGATTTTCCCAACACTTGACACAGAATAATAAGTTAATGTCTGATGCGGGGGGAAATGTAATGAATGTACTAAACTCTGACCTCAGTATCTGCAACCTCAACCATCCCAAACCACGGCGGGCCCTTGAGTTATATTTCAGAGCCCGTTTTATTTTTCTTTTCAGTAAATTGCACTCTAGTCCATGCAAACAGCTTCAACCTGTGTCATTCGTAGTTTAGTTTTGTTTCCCCCAGCTTATGCCGAGTTACCCGCTGGGCTTTGCAAGTCAAATTGATAAACACACATTTTATTAGTAAAAAAGAAAACTGCTCTAAATAATCTTTTTTTTTGTTTTTTTTCAATCAATCTGCCAGAAAGGAATGAAAAGCAGCACAAACCTGAGACATCTGTTCATTTACTGACGGCACTGTTACAATATACTGATCACCTACTCCATCTTATTAAGGTCTAACGCCTTTGAAACATGTTTTTAGGAAGATAGAGAGACGAATCAAAGCCTTACATGGTGCAAAAAAAGGTCTATTCAGGGAAACACGTTGCTTTCAATAAAGAGACAGCCGTCATCAAAGACTTTCATTTTAAAAGGCCTTTGAATAAATTCATAATGAGCCTTTTTTGGGTTCACGACGTTTGTTGCAAACCAGAAACAGTATGATGGAGGTACACGCTCTAATAATTGCCTCCAGAACAAGAACTTTCTGTACAAATGATCAGACCTGCACAAAACAATTCTATTTACATTTTGTCTGTAAAACGTTGGCAAATATTTCTCTTTAGTGGCCCTTTTTTTGTAATTAAAATCCAAAATAACTGTTAAAGTGCAGTTTTGGGAGTTGACATACTATTGGATGGTTTTTCCAAAGCACCCACTCCAGGAGCTCCATTCAGTCTTCTGTAATGTGAACCATCAGCTCATTTGTGCACGTGTCAAAAGAAATGGTGACTTTAAAAATGTAGAGCCACAAAGAATAAAATCTTTATAGTTAAATGTTATCTATTGTAAAATGACCTGTTTGTCCTCTATGTTTAAAAATCCTCTTTGATGAGTAAGAATTGGCATAATTTGGTTCTTATTAAGCAGAAAACTGCATATTCTCGTATTTATAACTAAAATCCATTTATTAACGGGAGACAAATTAATCACAGGCACATATATTTACTTTAATTGCATTTTTCTGAACTCCTTTAAGTTCAGTTTTCTAAAAGTAAAAAGTAAAACAAAAGTTTTTACTCTCCAAATCTTGTGTGACTACAATAAAATACAAACATAAATAAGAATGTATTTCCCTCAGAATGTGTAACTGTCGGCACAGATCGTTTATTAGATTGTCATTTTCATGTGAAAAACTGTGAAGGTATTTTCAGCAACAAGGACGTCCAACATTACTCTGGGGAGACACACATAAGAGTTTAGGATGTCTACTGTGAAGACGTACTGCTTAGGTGTTGGATATCTGACCCAGGATACAACTATCTTGCTTTGTTTGACCAGTTCTGCTTTTAGAGATGTAGTTGCTGAGTTTAAAAAACCTTTTTGTCTTCATTTCAAACAAATCTGCATACTAGTTCTCTCAGCTGGGAGCTGCTGCATTCACTCAGCATCCTGAAGGAGAACACCTGATCATTCTATAAGATGAATTAGGTTATAAAGGTAGGTGCCATATTTTGTTTATGGTCTTGTTTACCATAAAAAAAGGCAAAAACATGGTTGATAAAGACGAGTACTTTAAGTTGCTAAACTTCACAAAAAGGCTTGCCAAAGAAAAGTTTATAGAAAAGATATTAAGATATCTTTAAAGTTTTTATAAATCATTTAGTGTTTTATATGCATTAATTAACGGTGAGACAGAGATTATACTGATGGGTTTTATTGCGTAATAGTGAACCAAACCGGTAAGATGCATATATTTTGTTGTTTAAATAATAATAAATGCCAGGAAAATAAGGCGCCTTAAAAGAAAATATCAACTAAGCTAAACCCAACTAAGGACAACAAACAAGAACTGACCCCTCACAGTATTCAGACAGAGGGATTTCTACACACAGGCTAGCCCACAGAAGACAATAAGAGGAGAGGAAACTAAAACAAATGAACCTTAAAAACTAACTTAAACTGACTAACAACTTAAAAATGAAAACTAAGACATCCTAACACCAAAACAGTGGAGCTTTCAGGGATTTTAAGAGCTTCTCCAAAGTAAAGTCTCCAATTTCCAGCAGCCTGAAAGATTCCTCTACTTCCTGATTCATGCCATATTTGCTCCCAGTAAAGTACAAAAGTATATCCTAAAAGAACTGTTGAGAGATTTGGAGTCACTGTTCATATAATGTAGTAATTTGGCATGATAAGTTTATTAAGTCAAATTTTGATTAACTATATAAGTGGACAGATTTGGCAAGAAACCAGTCTGTTTTTTTGTTTGTTTAATATCAATAATGAAAGCATGATAAACCCCTGTTATTAATTTATGAAGTATTTACAAATGATTTATTTACAAAGTATTCAATAGCTTTGTGTAAGAGGAGCCTCATATACGTCTCATTTTTAGGCGTCAGATCTGTTGTGAGCTCGACTTCCTGCAGAGAAAATAAAATATCTCGTCTTTTGTACGTTGTTGACAATTTAGTGCATTTTGCACGTTGTTGACAATTTAGTGCATTTTGCAATGTGACTCAAACAATCAGAGTTAGTTCAGCAGCGTCCTATGGCGAAGAGAAATGGCACCTAGAGGATTTGCAAACACTTTTTGCCAGCAGTTAGGTTAAGTGCTGCCAGCTGCATTTAACTACCGATGCAGCTTCTTAAGGACGTTTTTAGACTTTTACATGGATTACATATTTTTGGTTAAATTGCACCTTTTAAATGCAGAAGAGGGAAAAGAAAGTGAACCAAAAAACATATATATATAACTATGTAAATCTAAAATATTTAAAGAAACAGTCACACCAAGTGGTAAATATTAATAATCATGGCTTACAGCTGATGAAAACTCACTGTTCGGCACAAACACTCAGGTGTTCATTAAGCCCGGGCTGCTTTAATTGTGGCCTTCAGCTTGTCTGCTCTGATATTTCTAGTACCTTTCATACTCTTAACAATTTCTCTAAACATTTTCTATGTTGTTTGGGTCGTTTTTTTTTAGTTCACTATCTAATTGATGACATTAGTGTGATATTATGCTATGTGTTCCTTTCACTTAACGTTTTTTGAATAACGCTCAGATTCGGCTCGATGGGAATGAAAATACACTGCTAAAAAAAATAAAGGGAACACTTAAACAACACAATCTAACTCCTAGTAAATCAAACTTCTTTAAAATCAAACTGTCCACTTAGGAAGCAACACTGATTGACAATCAATTCCACATGCTGTTGTGCAAATGGAATAGATTACAGATGGAAATCTTTGGCGATTAGCAAGACACGCTCGATAAAGGAGTAGTTCTGCCGCTGGGAACCATAGATCACTTCTCAGTACCGATGCTTTCTGTCTGATGTTTTGGTCTCTTGAATGTTAGTGGTGCTTTCACATTTGTGGTAGCATGAGACGGACTCTACAACCCACACAAGTGGCTCAGGTAGTGCAGCTCATCCAGGATTGCACATCAATGCGAGCGTTGGCAAGAAGGTTTGCTGCGTCTGTCAGCGTAGCGTCCAGAGCCTGGAGGCACTAACAGGAGACAGGCCAGTCCATGGTATGAGGACCCGACGTCCACAAATGGGGCCTTTGCTCACAGCCCAACACCGTGCATGCAATATTCCTTGAATATTGACGAGAACACCAGGATTGGCAAATTTGCTCTTCACAGGTTCACACTGAGTACATGTGACAGGTGTGACAGAGTCTGGAGACGCCGTGCAGAGCAATCTGCTGCTTACAACACTCTTCAGCATCACCGGTTTGGCGGTGGGTCAGTAATTATGTGGGGTGGTATTTCTTTGGAGGGCCGCACAGCACTCCATGTGCTTGCCAGAGGTAGCCTGACTGCCATTAGGTACCCAAGTGAGATCCTCAGACCCCTTGCGAGACCATTTGCTGGTGCGGTTTGCCCTGGGTTCCTCCTAATGCAGGACAATGCTATGCCTCCTGTGGCTGGAGTGTGTCAACAGTTCCTGTGAGATGAACACATTGAAGCTATGGACTGGCCTGCCTGTTCCTCAGACCTGAATGCGATTGAGCACATCTGGGACATCATGTCTCGCTCCATCCACAGATGTCATGTTGCACCACAGACTGTCCAGGTGTTGCCAGATGCTTTAGTCCAGGTCTGGGAGACCATCTGCCGTCTCATCAGGAGCATGCCCAGGTATTGTAGGGAGGTCACAAAGACCTGTGGAGGCCACACAAAATACTGAGTCTAATTTTGACTGGTTTTAAGGACATTACCTCGAAGTTGGATCAGCCTGTAGTGTTTTTCCACTTTAATTTTGTGTGTGACTCCAAATCCAGGCCTCCATTGGTCAATACATTTTAGGATGTGTTATTTGAGTGTTCCCTTTTATATTTTTGAGCAGTGTATTTTCGAATAAGTGCGTTTTTCCTTGAATATTGACGAACGGTTTGTATGTTTGTATCATACAGTTCTGATAAAGTCAAAGTGACCCGACTACACATCTGCCTCAACATGCAGCGTTTTCTTCTTTACTGGCCAGATGCAATATGGCGGGGAAAAAACTGGTAGCTTGATTGCAAAGACAACGCTTTCTCAACAAAACCTTGTGCGTCTAAACGTAGACAAAGATGGTTATCGATTAGTGTTCTGCTCATCTAAACAATGCATTCAAATAATTTTATCAGAATACATTTGAATCAGATTAAGAAATTTGCTGCATATAAACATAGCTACTTTTTGTCCTATTCTTGTTATCGAGGGTATAACTGTTGTCCTGCTTTAAGAGATAATCAGGCATACATTTAATGTTAAGTACTGAACATTTCTGCTGCCTTGAACCTCCTGATGAGCAAATTAAGCTCAATTAGATGTAAAAGGAAGGAAGTTTAGAACCAGCAGGACTTCCTAGACCTTCTTGGCCGTCTGATCTAAGCAATCAACGCGAAGGACCTTAGTCAGGCACTGGACCAAGAACCAGTCTCCGTATAGTGAGGCACAACAGGATCTTGTTTTACACAACAGGCTTCAGAGTTGAATGGGTTCAAAAGCGGGCTGGTAACAGAGTTGTGTATACGTTTAAAGGGTACCGCTCCCATCTACGTAAATTACTCTTGCAAAGGCTTATGTCACAACTTGGTCGCTTCAGTCCTCAATGGATTGTTAAAATGGGATGATTCCCATCAATGTTCTCCTGGAACTTGGTGGTTTTAAAACAGTCATGCTAAGAAACAGTTGAATCTTGTTGCCTAGCCACTTTATTCTCTGCCATTGCCAGAGTTGGCTATTTCTTGTTTGTACACACACTCTTGGTGTGTTTTAAGAAAAAAACTGGCTCCATTTAGTGGCACGCCAAGGAAACAGTTGTAGTTATAATGTAAAGGTTTTAATAAATAGGTTGGGGAGTGGGGGGTACCATTCCAAATGAACCTCGTAGTGTAAACAAGGTCTAAAAGCGACAGTTCATCTTTCAGCGAGTCAATGACCCTAAACAGCCAACCTATCAAAGGGACGGACCCTCAGGATGACTTGTTGGATGTTTTCGAGTGGCCCTGTTGGCGCCCAGACCCCAAAAACATTCGTCCATCTCGGTGGAGGTCTAAAAATAACGACAGTTACTACTGTAACTACGGTTCTATGAATCCCAGATGACCGCCAGAGTGCTTGGTCCCTCAGAATCCTTGCTCTCGCGAGAAGGTTGAGGGTGCCGTTTGACTATATAGAGTCACGTGAGTCCCCGGCAGGGCACAAGTCACTTTGTTGTCATTAATACTCGCCCTGCGCATGCGCAAGAATGCTCACTCAGTGCTTGAAGCACCGCCTCTGGCGGTCAGTAGGGATGAAATAGAACTACACAGTTTCCATTCAACTTGATTGAGCTTAGGAGACCAAGCCGTCCGGAAATGGCTGCGCAAAGCTGGTGGAGTCATCTTACAGCAAGAAATGTGCACATTTAAATTTATTTCAAATATGTCTGCAAAATTCAGTGTTTTCAAACCTAAAGTTACTCCCTGAAGTGAGGGATTTTTAAAGGGAAATTAAAATTTGCTTATTTTGTAGAAAGCTGCAATACAAAAACTGTGAAAAGTGTAAACAGGACGTTTGTTGCTTCCATAATGCTCCCAACGGGTTGCTCGTCTCATCCCTATTCGAGAGCAACTTCCATTTGCTTATTTCCTGTTTCAATCTGACCTCAGTGTAATAGAGTTCACCAACATATCTCTTTAGCTGCATGTTTCCGCTCTCTCCCCTCACCCAGTCGCGGGTCAATGACGAAAGTGTGAGGATAACTCATTCCCCGTCCGCCGCGGACGTCACTGGTCCTTTGACACCTGGCGTTTCTCCGAGCAATGCCGAGATTGTCGGAACGCCGCCGTGTCGGCCACCTCTGCATGCAGAGGTGAGTAACCAGGGCTTCTTGGCTCAGATGTGTTTTACTTAGAGGTGCGTGGTGGCACTTCACATCCAGAGCAGACTATAATGGTGGAGCCGCTGCACTGTAAACAAAGGAGCTGCAGTAAAAGCACAGTAATAAATCTGTGTGGAGGATAAATCAAAATGAAAACAAAGGTGAAAACATTCACAGAAGTTCCACAAATCTAACACAAACTTTCTTTTATTTAAAGCAAATGAACCTTTTTTTAATCCAGTCTTGTTGGAAACAGTTAACATACTGAGTTATAAGGATGAAGCAATTATAACAAAAACTCTGATCTTGAAAAACATACCAAGTTAAAATCAGTAGCTGCATTTAATCAGTAATTCCTTTTTTCATCAGTCTAATGGATTAACAATGGGAAAAAGGTCAAATTAACAATTCTGACAGTTTCCCAATATCAGTCATGTTACTTTTTAATTCTGACAACAAATCACAATTGTTACCATGAGATAATATATATCAGGATAAAAGAGAACGATACGATATTGCACACTGATAAAAGCAAAAAACATCAATTTATTGACATTAAACACGAATATTGTCAACATGTCTCCATGGTGAGCTTTTTTTATGCTGTCTGATGTAACCTGGACTGGTTTTAGTTTTTGTTTAGTTTTCAACTTTTTGATTGGTTTAACTTACAGTTGACGATTGCAACCAGGAAATTAAGACCGGCAAACACAAAAATGCAACTAAAGTAAAGCATTCGTAGTTCATGTTGGCCTGTAGGTCCCTCTTGTGTTCACTTTATTACTTCCTCATGGTTAAAGAGGATAACGAAGAAATCGTGATTCTCTGGATTCAACATGATGTAACTCGATGGTTTAGGTCAGTCAGTCGCAGTGACAACATTGTCCCTGTTCTAGTTTTGACATGGAAGTCCGTAAAGCTTGTTAGCTGAGGGAATTATTAAAGTGATCTCCAATCTCTACCCTACTTTTTCCTTCCACTTCTTATCAATAAATGTGTGTGAATGTGCAGCGATTAAATGTGCTAAAAGAGCTAAAAGATGTCAATATTGGTCTGAATTTGTTTGTAAATTAGCTTATTATTGTTTTTTTCTTCTACTAAACAATTTCCACCTTCAACAACAAAATGCAAAGCTTATTGGTGTTTCTCCAGGAGGTGGGCCTGCGGGAAGTCTGTGGAACATTCTGATCAAAGCGATTTTTTTATTTTTATTGTTGTTCAGGGAGCAGCGCTGATCAAAAACCGACTGTCCTGCTGTGACTCATTAACCAAACCCTGCGGGTCGCAGAGGTACGTCGCTGAAAGAAGAGAGACGGATAGGTTGGTTCAAATTGCCGGAACCCTGAAACAAATAGTCATCAGGCATAAATGCAGCTCTGATTTGACGTTTATCAAGTTGTTTGATGTGAATTTTGCTTTATTTGCTGCAACATTTGTGCTGCTGGCAAATCAACAAAGTCTTCATTACCGAGCCAAATGTTTACGAGGTCTTTGTGAAATCGCGTGGAATCATAGGATGGCGACAGGATTTTAAGTGCAACGTTAACCTGATTTAACAAGTCCTGCTTTTAGGTCCAGGTCCTTTTTATTTGAAGTTTGACTTCTTTTTTACCTTTGTGTTCACGCGTTGTACCAGATCATAACAGCAAGTTGATTTACAAGACGAGCAAAGATGGGGACAAACGATCATTTGGGCCTAAAAACTATCACCAGGGGACACTAAAGGAACATCTGGTAAATGCAGGATCCAACAGCTGGTAAAGTGTCTGAACATTGACTTGTTTTAATACAAACTTGAATAATTGAACCTATAAAACAACTTTTAAAAAATGCTTAAAAGTAGGATGAAAAAATGAATGTCTATGCTCGGACCTGACACTTAAGAATTGGGTCAAAGCTCAAAAACCTTGGACAACGGTCTTTATTTGTTGCATTTTCTGCTACTTTCTATTTAACAAACATAAAAAAACAATAATATATTACCATGTTTCAGTTTTTTGGTTTTGAAAGGTTTTTTTTTCTCTGATTTAAGATGTGAAATTTCCTTAATTTCTTCCTGGAACCCGGCTCCACAGATCTGTGTTTAGGAACAAATCCCTCTGACGACTCTTCCCTGTGTTTCTTCATCTCACTGCTCGTGGCATACAAAGCCTGTTTATCATTCTCTGTCTCACACAAAGGCTCTCCTCTTATGGAGTAGCAGTCTCTTGGCAACTAGCAATTATTCTGGTCTATTTGAGGCTCTGGCTTTAATAATTACCATGTTTCATGTGAAACATTACCTAGTGTCCAAGCTGGTTCCCACTCCATCGTCATGGAGTGGATTTCCAGGACTGTCAATTCTCTTGTGTTTTTTCTATCACATAATTCCTTCAGATCTAACTAAGTTTAACTGCAGCATAAAGCAGCAATAACACTGGGACCCACATTTGTAAAATAAACGTCTAAATGTGATGGTATGACATTAAAACTTTCTGGAATAGTTTCCTAGTAGACCATTAAACTTCTCACACACAGAACTTCTCGATGTGCTTGACTGTTGTTTACTGTCGGTGTGGAGAAGAGAAGAAAGCTCCAGGTTAGCAGGTAACAACAGCTACATGAAGCTGGAGTGGACAAAATTCTGCAGACAGAATTAAGAAAATATCAAATTACAAGATGTGATATAGTTGTTTGAGATTCAGTGTTTTGTAGTGACTCCGTTTTGTGATGTCTGGATCTCAGGAAATCAAGATTTTCTTAGAAATGGCTTTGATCACAATAACATCTTAACTGTAACATGTGAAGATATGAATAGAGATAGAGTTATGATATATTGATATAGATAGGAGTTTTATAGAGATGTAGATGGATATAGGTAGTGGAGAGAGATCTGTATATCTATCTATTTATATAGATATACAGTGCTGCTTGAACGTTTGTGAACTAGTTGAGTAGTTTAGTGTTTTCTTTTTTTAAACCACGATTTTCTTATTTTCTCATGACCAGGGTTTGTATATGAAACGTCAGGTTTATGTTCATCAATTCCATCTGCTTGTTTTGAGGGAAATGTGGGAATTGCAAGAAGACTAAAGGAAACATGGAATCAGAGCATCTGCAAAAGTAAATGAACTGGTAAAGACAATCAGGAAGAAGACTCAGGTGAAACATATGTGAGTGCTCGAGTAATCAATTAAGCAGACCAATCAAATGAGACATCCTTAGGAAAAGTTTTGAGATGCACTGGTTAAAAGGGAGAGGAAACCAACCAAACCACTGTTGTGTCGAGGCACAAAGACCAGATCAACAATACAGAGAAGAAAGGAGACATCTGAGGACATCACCTCCAGAGAGTTGCAGACCTCTCTGTCAGCGTCTGGGATAAATGTACATGCTTCTACAATCAGGCGAAGTATATATAGACATGGCATTCATGGAAGAGTTTTTAGAAGGAAGCCTCTGCTCTGAAGAAAGAACTAAGCCGCCCGTTTAAACTTTGCCAGGGAGCACTTGGACAAACCAGAGGCTTTCTGGAAGTCCATTCTCCGGATTCAAAGTTGAATTATTTGGCCACAATCACAGGCGCCATGTTTGGTGAAAAGTAAACACTTCATTTAAAGAGAGGAACCTCCTCCCAACAGTGAAGCATGGTGGTGAAAAATATGAAAGTCTGGACCTGCTTTTCTGCCTCTGGACCTGGACGATTCCATACAATACAGGGAACCATCAGTTCCCAGGAATCTCCTGTAATCAGTCAGGGAGTTGAAGCTGGGACGGAAATGGATTTTGCAACAAGACGACAACCCAAAGCATTCCAGCAAAAGTACCAAAGGATGGCTTAAAAGAAAGAAGATTCACACTCTGGATTGGCCCAGTCAAAGTCCAGATTTTAATCCCATAGAAATGCTGTGGCAAGATCTGAAACGGTCAGTACATGCCAGATGTCCCTCCAACCTCACTCAACTGGCAGAGTTCTGCAAGGAAGAGGGGACAAAAATCCCAAAAAGCAGATGTGAGACACTCATTTGTGGTTACAGAAGATGTTTAGTTGAAGTAACGGCTGCAAAAGGAGGCGTCACAAGGTACTAACTAAAGAGTTCTCATACTTACGCACTTGGTAGATCTTCTGTTTGTTGACAGATAAAATACTTTTGTTGAATAAATAATGAAAACATTTATCGTTTTTTCTTTGTGTCCCTTATTTGGAAAGTCTGCTTTACAATTTGAGATTTGGATGTTCATTTCACATGATTATTATAACTTCTCTTTAGACAACAATGACCATGTTCGGGTGGTTCACAAACTTTCAAGCAGCACTGTATATCTATTCATCGAGATATAGATCTATGCATCTATATACAAATACATCTATGTGTCTGTATAGAAATACATCTATGTATCTGTATAGATAGATATCTATAGATATATACATATATATAGAGTTTTTAGTGTCTCTGCTTTTACTGCATCTCTGTGACTTTGTAGAGAAGACGAAACTGAGATAGAAACAGTTTTTCCCAGAACAGAAACCTTAAATCTGGACAGCAGCCTTCTCTAACAGTGACCTTACACTGGGCAGGTTATGAATGGTCTGTTCTCCCTTTGTCATGTTCTGTCTCGCTCCCATTCACATCTGCATGAGTCTTAGGAGTCCAACAGAGAGAAATGAGCCACTGATTCCTGACTGGAAACTTGGCTCACAGCTACAGCAGCTGCTCTCTTCAGGCTGCGGCTGCCGGGGTTTCACTCGCTCGTGGATGCTGAACGTCTCGCTGAGCGCATCAGGGAAAATCTGGGCTTTCAGGAGAAGTGCTTTGTTTACTTAGAAAAAGGGGAAATCTCTATTCTGTTGGAAAACTCTAGAAGTTGTCCTCATGTTGGCAGTAATATTGGCAGTTTGGACAAATCGCTGCAGCCAGAGCATCAGATAAAAATCCAAATCTAACTTTTTATATTTGCAGAATATGTTAGGTTTTGATGCATTGTAGCCATTTCAGTGTTTATTAGAAGTAGTGACACTGAGAAGTGCTCAAGTGTTCATTATTATACATTAAGGATGAATGTATATATATTTTATCCTGATGCTAATGTTAAATTGACAGATATAATGTATTTGAAGCAGGATAGGAAAACACATATTAATGGATTTTACTGCAATTAAAGCAGCCAATAATTGCCTCAAATGTAATATTGAGTATTTCATCGGTCAAGAGTGACGTTCATACTTATTTGATGCCATTGTTTTAATACTGGGTAGAATAATTTGGATGTAATTTGTTTATGAAGACAAGAATGGACTGAAAATTTGGAGTGAGTCGGTGTTACATTACTGACATTATCAACAAGGATATTTATATATTTTTTATCCATAAAACCTTTCAAATATCTTCATGTGTTTTGCTTGGATTAGATCTGGTAGCTTCCTGTTTGGTGACTCGTTGCGAACGTCATCCCAGTAGACAGAAATAAATCACGTTCTGTGCTGAACATTGTTTTCACGTCCTCTTCCAAATCCAGATGTTCTGGTGGACACATCTGGATCCGGTCCGACCACTGAGCGTAAATCAACATGTCGGTGTAGGAATGAAACCGCTGATATTCATCCACTGCTAATTGGTACTGGGTGAGAGCTTCCATGTGCCCATTGGTAAACCCAATGGGCACAAATGCCATACCCAAACAATTTCAATCAGATTCCAACCCCAGTGGTCAGATTGTCATGAAATCACCCCAGTATGGCAAGTTTATTAAATCTGCTATGTAAACCTGTATTATAAGCCTATTAGTTGTTTGAAACATACAACAAGCTAAAAGGTCGTCTAAAACTATGGAAAACCTGCTGACATATAGTCATGAAATCTTGTTTGTCACTAGCAGAAGCGGTTGTCATCATATGTATGGCAAGCTCAGTGGTGTAAAAATCATGATTCAGAGGTCCAGTGGTCCAGTGGTCCTCTTTTATGGCAAGTCAATGGGTTATAAAGTTACGTTTTCCAGCTCAGTGTTTAATGCAAAATGTAATAAAATCATGTATGTTAAGCTCAATAGTAAGATTGATTATTTATTTTTATTATTATTTATTCATTCAGTTATCAAATAATGTATATACTAAATAAACAGATTGATTGAAAGGGAAGAAGCATAAAGCCCGGATCTGACTTATACAAAATAAATAAATAAAAAACATGCAAAAGAAATATGCAGACACTGCAGATAAAATAACAATTTAAAGTTATTTACACCTGTAACACCTAATAAAAGTATTTTTTTCTTCTTGCATTTTTATGAAAACGCAAAATGAACTCCAGGCTCTATAAATTAATTTCACATTATCGTTTTAATTGTTTTTTTTAGCTTGTTTTGTACATTTACAAACTTGTCACAGGGCACATTTGGACTCGTATATGTATATAAAGTTTTCACTTCCACAGGAACCAAGAGAAATTTATCTCTATACCTTATTTATATTATTTTGTGAACAAATAAATCCAAAAATGTTTCAAAATAGCTGATATTTGTTGAAGAACTAAACTGATTTTTGTTGTTTTATTTGTGGAACGAAACACAAACTGATAATTAGGGAAATGTGAGTCAACAGTAAATTGTAATATAGCACAAATCTAGACGTAAACAGGATTGTTTTTCCAATAAACCTTTGGTTTCTGATGCTCATTAGACTTTACAATGAAATGAGATTAACAGAAGTGGTTCTGATCCACAGGTTGAAGATTTATTAAACCTTCTAACATAATTATAGTCCTCAAGGTTTCTTTTACTGGAAGCAAAAGTGCAACAATAATAGGGTAGAAATGTTTTATCATCAGGGGAGATCGGCAGATGGAAGCGTGCAAATTCACCCAAATATAGACTTTTGGAAAAAAATGGGACTGTATGAAATGATGAGGTCCAATTATTAAAATTTTTATTAAAATGAGATTAAAAGAAATGTTCAACTGTGTAATATAATAAAAAATATGCTCAAAATGCACAGAAGATTGGGAATATTAACACATCTCATTTTTATCCATCAGCCTTCATTTTCTTAAATTGAACAGATCAATTCAACATTTGCCAAGTTGTAAGTAAACTGCTGTTTTCTTAATGACATAGAGTTGGAGGATATTAATTTGATAATTTCCGACATTGTTCTCCTTAAAATCCTTTTTTTATTGTTTTGTTTTATTACAATTTTTCACACGTGTGAAAAATTAGTTTATGTTCTTTTTTTTTTTTTTCATTCAGTACAAAACTATTAAAAACGTCAACGTCCAAATTTGTGTATTTAAAGATTATATGAAACCAGTTGGTATTTAAGACCTGGTATTTAAAATTCTGTTGTTTATGACATAAATGCAGTTTGAATTGGAGTTCCTGGTACAACATAAAATAAAGCAACTTTAACTGTTTCTAATATTTGCATCAGCCCAGCGAAAGTTATGCAAACAAACTAAAACTGTCCAGAGACCCTGGAAGGTTAAGCCTCTTATGTCTTAATGGTATTAAGCTAATAATTAAAAGAGGCTGTAAATACATTGCACCATGACAGCGTGTGTAGTTTGTTAAATGTGTCACCAAATCTCCTCCCCTCTCCTATAATTGTCTCAGAAAATCAAGGCTGCCTGTTAAGGGTTAGCTCAGGATTTCCGAGGGAAATTCATATTTGATGTGTCGGAGCACGTTTCACGCTTTGTTTTAACGCTCCGATGCTTCTGGTTTGTTTGTTTTTGTCTTAACAAAATTAAATTTATGTTCATCCTGGCGTGTCCCTCGACACAGCTCCAATAATTCACCGTCCATCCTTGTTAGGGTTTATTCAGTTCTGCCAAAATAAAGGTCGGCCTGGGTTCGTTCAGAGCTTGTAGGGGTTATTGGTTAAATTTTATATAATGATGATGGATAATTTAATACTTCAGAAGTACTTTTTAAAAGGCTTAAAACCGCATATTTTATAATCCTTGGATAAGATGTTCTTAAAATCTGAGAGATTAGACGTTTTCCAAGGCAGATTCAGTCAAGATTGTAAGGTGAAGGTTTTTCTTGTTTATTTTAATAGATCTGTTTTTTTTTATTTCGCCTCTCTTCTTCTTCTCTGGAAGTCTTGTCCCCTCCTGGTTAAACATTTTTCGGTCCTGGACGACTGAGATGAAATTGTTTTCAGGGCTGCTCTCACTTTAAATGACTTTAATATTCACAAACCACCCAGTTTCTTTGTTTTAAAATACTTTTTTCCACCTTCCATCCTTTTCTGTCCCCGTTTCTCATTTTCTCTGATTCTTTCTTCCTTGTTTCTGCTTGGCCTCCGTCCCTCGTTTTGTTCGGTACCTGGTCGTCCTTCATTCCTGATGTAGCTCTTTTTTTCATTCAACTATTTTGTCCTTTCCTCTGTCGTCTCCTTCACTTTCTTTCTTCCCCTATACTAATTTTCCATTCTTGTTTCCTTCCTCATGTCTTTCCTCGTCCTTTCCTTCCTCTTTCCTCACCTCTCTTTCTTTGTTTTGGCTCTGAATCCTTCCTTCACTGTTTCCTTACCTACTGCATTTTTATCTTACCTCCTTCCTCTCATCATTCCTTTCTGTCCTTGCATCCTTTAATATGACCTCTCCTCTTTCTGGAAGTGTCCTTTTTTCCATTATTATCCTGCTTTCCTTCCTTCACTTCATTCCTCATATGATACCATCTTTCCTTTCAAACTTTTCTTTTCTTTGTCCATTTCACCAACAGGTATTTCTTTATCCGTCATTCGCTTCTGTTTTATTTACATGTAATGTTTTGTCCTTCCCTTATTCCTTTGTTGCATCATCCCTTCTCCTTCCTGTCTTATTTTTGCCCATAGTGTCCTTCCTTGTCTCTTTTCTTGTATCCAACCTCTTCATGTCCTTCCTTTCTTGTGTCCTATTGTCTGTTAAATCTTGTCTTTTCTTCTTTCCTTTATTAGTTTTTTGTGAGATGTTTCCTTTATCCTAGTGTCCTCCTCTCCTCCTTTCCTCCTCCCTTATGTCCTTTCCTCCATTACTACCCTATCTATTTTTATCTGTTTTTCTTTGCTTGCATCTTTTCTTGCTTTTGTCCCGTTTTCCTGATCATTCTAAAAATATCTGCAATAGATTTACGGTGAACTGTTTTAGATTAAATTCTATATGTCTGGAAATCTAACTTTTAATATTTCAAGGCTGTTAGTTTCCCATTTCCTTTGGGCTTTAGGAGTCTTTTTAACTGAGGGTTATTCTTCAGTCTCGCTCGTAATGAACAAACGCTCTGAGCAGCCAAGTTAGCGCAAATCGGCTCAAGAATAAAATATATACCCGCCATTAAACATGTCATTCTAAAACAGTCAGCTCGACATATTTCCTCACAGTAAATGTGTCCTTGTAAACACTTGAGAGCTCTTTGAGCTGCTATTTTATTGACTGCTTGGAGCAATCATCATTACAGTGTATTAAAACAGCAGCATTTAAACATCACACTGTGGCAGATTATGTAGTCGAGCTGCAAATGATTAATAATGGAGAGCTGGACGGGGGCGCACGAAGGAAAATGTTGAAGGGCCACTAAGAAATCTCCATCAGGCTGAAAGTGGCCCCAAAGCGAGACAAAGCGTCTCCCAGAGACTATCTGAGCATATAATTAGCAGGAGGAGTTCATCCTGGTTGCTGTCCTTGATGGCTGGAGTAGAAAGCCGCTCTTTGGTGCATGTTTGCATTGAGATAAGCCCAGAGCTATTTTTTTTCTTCTCTTCCAGGGAAGGTGTGTCGCGTCCTCTCCCCACAGAGAGTTTGGGCTTTAATCGAGATGCAAGGCGGCCGCTGCTGTTTTTTAAGCTGCCGTTTGATGAAAACCTTCCAGGAACACGAGTGAAACCAGGGACACAACAAACATTCACGTCCCTTCCTGTCTGTTAACACCTATTCTCTTAAAGCTGGAGCTCTTTTTTATGCTTTTGCACAGAAACAGAGCACATTTACTTAACTGCTACACTTCAGTACATTTTTTTTGTACGTGTACCTTCCACTCTACTACAGTTAAAACACAAATATTTTAGTTTCTACTCCACTAAATGTCCACGGCCGCTCTTTCCTTCTAGGTTTGTAATTCACTGCTGCTGTTTTTCTTTCCTGAAATGCGAGAAGTAGGAGAAACTCGGGTGGGGAGTGAGAAATAGGCGTCCAAGATGGATTGAAGGAACAAGTTGGTGAAACAACCTCCACTGTTTTTTATTGTTTTAGTTTTTCCTCCCTATAAACTTTTGGTAGCCGAATGGTTCAGCTTCTGTAAATTACAGCAATCTGCTGATTTCTGTAAATATGAAGCATGAAATAACTGCAGTACTTTACCTTGAGTTGAAATCTGACGGCCAGCTTTTACTTGTAGTTGATTAAAGTTGAACCATCCGTATCAATGCTTTGACTCGCGTACTAAAGTTGAGTACTGCAGCTTCATTCTCTTGTAAGGTCAGCGGTGGGGATCTCTTCCTCCTACTGTAGAGAAGCACCGCACTCAGCAGTTGGCCACGTCTGCAGTCTGAGAGATGCTCCAGGGTTTGATGCAGTGGCTGAGAATTGTGAGCAAGCAGCTTTCTGGCTCATTGGGTAAGAGGAACATTTCCCCGCAGTCTCACGATTAATTTGCCGGGCCCTCCGCAGCGATTCCTCCCTTCCCTGTAGCTGTGTGTCACGGCCGCGTTAAAGCATTGCCCTCCGCTGCGGCGCCGAAATGCATCACCCAGTTCAGGAGATGAGAGCCGGGATGTTCACGGCACTTTAACCCACGTCTGCACACGGCAAGCAACCGCAGCTTAGTCCGAATCACTTTGGACAATTCTCTTCCTGTTTTTCTTCGTTCTCTAACACACACAAACTATTTCATGCTGAGGTCTATTCACTTGAAGACGATGAGTCCTACTTGGTGAAGTCTGAGGGAATAAGTTGACGCTAACAGAGCTGAAGCAGTGTCCTTTGTTTATAGGAAGAGAAGATATCAAGAATCAAGAATCAGTTTATTTATATAGCGCCAATTTACAACAGGCACTTCACAAAAAATCAATTAAAATCAAAGATACATTCTAACAAATCAATTTGAAAAAGTTTATATATAACCCCCTCTGTCTGCCATTGTTTGGATAGATTGTTAATCCACGTGCCTCAAATCCTGAAAACCTAAATTCAGATTTATATTCATACTGTAAATCATCAAATCCATCTTCATCCTACATTTTAATTGAATTTTTTTAACTCAAACGAAAAAAACCTCATTCAAGTGTCTTAAAAGTGTGATTGTCATTAGTGAATGGTTATGTACCAGAGGCTCTTAAGGTAGCTGTAATAAAACCCCTACTTAAGAAACCTTCTCTTGATCAAGAAAACTTAATAAATTACAGACCCATATCTAATCTTCCTTTTTTATCTAAAATCCTTGAAAAAATTGTTGCTAATCAACTGAGAGAGCATTTGATGAATAATGACCTATTTGAAG
>JAVLVB010000301.1:477344-487836 GCA_032876305.1 Orestias chungarensis | reverse complement strand
TTCCAGAGGAGTGAATGCTGCAAGTCAATGACTCGATGCAATCTGCTGGGGTTCCTTAGATTGGAAACTTTTTCAAATTGATTTGTTAGAATGTATCCTTGATTTTAATTGATTTTTTGTAAAGTGCCTTGAGACGACACCTGTTGTAAATTGGCGCTATATAAATAAACTGATTCTTGATTCTTGATTCTTGATTGTGGTCAGGGAGTTCTCTCCCGTAGCAGTCAGTGTTAAATAATCTGGTTTAAGCCTCTGATTGAAGGCTGTTGTGACTACCAACAGCTCAATCTAACCCTAAACCATCAGTTTTTTGAAAGCACTGCTAATTCACCTCATTTGCTTTTGCCGCTCCTGGTTAAATCTCTGTAGTCAAGTCGGTTTAAGTTTTTAGTGTAGCTCATTTTCAGCTTTACATGATAGAAAAATGATGCAGAAACATCAGAATGTTTCAAGAAAAAAAGATGTTAACACTCTTAACTATTTACTTTGTGGTTTTCAAGAGCCAGATGTTTTAATTTTAACCTGTAAAAAGCAACTTCTGAACATTTTGTAGCAGGAAACCCTAAAGAATCTAAACAACGTTACTCCAGTTTAAAGAGTGGAAAATTAAGTCTCTTATTATTCTTGGATGAATCTCGTTAATAAAAAAGCATTGAGTATTTTTTGTGTCTAATTTAGAAACCCTCACCTTTACTAACCCGACTCGTTCAGGAAAAGTTAGAAGCTTAAAAGGTTAAAAAATTAATACACAAAGTACCATACCAGTCTGATAAGGGTTACTGTTAATAAATAACATTTTTATTTGAAAAAGTTTCATATTTTTTAGTAAAAAATGTAACTGAAGATTGAAATATAAACTATAACTTTTCCTGGCTTGAATTGGATGTTGAATGTGTGACGATGTCCAGGCAGTTCGGTCTGATCTGAACATCTGAAAACGTGCTCCGGGTGTTAGATGCTCCCCAATGCGTAAAGCTTAGTCTACTGTTGCAGGCCTGGATTTTCACCTGATACCCTGGTTTCCTACAGCTGTATGAACCCATGTAATTTACGGCTAACAGAGCAGGCAAACACAACCAAAGTCCAATGTTTTACCTTCCTAAAATGACTAATCTGTCCCATTTCCATGTGTGGAGCTAAATTGGACGCATATCTCACCTGAGGTCCACGTCGATAATGTTGGACATGCATCATAATACTGCACAAGAAGAAGTCAGACGTAAATCTGGACGCAAAACAATTTCTGAAGCAAGTGGTGCCGAGTTTAGCTTTCTATTTCCTCAACTTCCTTTATTATCTTGTCGACTCAGCACTTTTAAAATCCATCCACAGACGGCGACATCCATGAACATTGATCGCAAACCACTCGCTCAGAAGGATGATGGTCAAATTTCGTTAGTTGCATGAATGATCAAGCAAAAAAAGGAGCAGCTTTTATACAAAAAAAAATGAAATTGAAAATCAAGAGCTGCTGTGTGAACGCAGCCTAAAGCTTCTTAAGCTACAGTGAAAGGAAGCATCTGTCCAGGGTTATGTTTACGTGTGTTTATGTTTTAGAATTTAATGAAGAGACCTCTTCCAGCCGAAGATTAGACGCTTCTTCACAAAGGCGCTCAGATGCTCTGGTTGTCAGAAGGTGTTTTGGAGTCCAGTTGTGGTGAAGAAAGACTCAAATGCAGGCTTAGCCGCAATACAAGTCTGCAAACTGCATTTGTGGAGCCTCTCTGGTGACAGCTCCCACAGCGGGCGTCATAATCTAATGCCAGCCTGTCTTGTGCAGCAAAAGAGCAACTTTCAGTCAAACTCCCCTCCAGCAGCGCGTGAGCAAAGCCTCTCGGCTGCGGGTGAACAGATGGGAAGTTTTCTCGCCACTGCATGAATGTCATGTGCATGATTGGGAATGTCAGCGCGGCTATTTAGCGCCGACTGCTTCAGAAAAGAACTCACCTTTACGGCGTGATGAACGAGCGCGGCGCTGAAATTATCCCTACGTCGGAGACGCCTGACAAATGTCTCTCAGGGAGGGAAATCAGCGGGCTGCAGGAACTTATCTGCCAAGGACGGTTTGTTTTTTGCCTTTAGCCGCCGATGTAGAGCATTTGTTTTCCTGAGGCGGCGCTGGATCTGATCCTGGTTAGACATGATAATAGGCTATAAACCACCTCATCCTTTTCTTTTTTCTTTGCAACATTGCATACAAACGGTATCGGCCTATCACAAAAAGAGCGTCTGCTTTTGTTTCCGCAGTGTTCAGAGGAACACCATGTTCCGATTAAACATGACACATCTGCCTCTACGAGTCGCTCCTCCAGAGGATCTTCCCTCGGATTTAATTAGAAGAGACACTCTGTTTTTGATTTGCATTCATGAATCAGCCGTACAGCTGTCGCCGGGCTCCTGGCAAGCTGTTGCTGTTGTCGTTCATCCAAAGTTCACGCTAAGTGTGCGACCGGACAACTAGCGTGTCTGCGTGCCGCATACCTCCCTAATTTGGACGTTGGGTAAAGACAAATCAGAGCTACATTTACCTTTATTCACAGTTTGTAATGTTACAACAACAAAGTTGAATGTATTTAAATCTGTAGAGTAATTAGATTGTAGAAAGAGGTCAAGGATAAAAGTGTAGAAGTGTTGGAAACAGGATCAATATTCTCACCTATGAGCCTCAATCCATCATATGGAAATGGAAACGGCATTTAAGCTAACGAAGATTGGTAATCCCTAAACAAGGAGAGCATTACCCAGAGCGTTTCTATTGAAACTGTGTAAAACCAAGCCTCCGCCATGACTCAACACGGCCAGACCTGCATTACAACAGGCAACGAGGTGAATAAAGGTGAAGGTGGCTTCCTTTCGTAGCTACAGATTCTGGAAATCTCAAAACAGAATTTATAAAACACCAAGTTTGCCACAGTTTTCTTGTATGTACCGCTAACCTCGTGGGGCGGATGATGCCCAGTCATGCTCTATGGCAGGGGTGCCCACACTACCTAAAAGATGACCATTCCTAAGGGATCTACCAACCCACCCATCAAAAAAAGAACAACGCTTATTTATTTTATAATATTTAAATCATTGTTGATGTATGTATTGTCCTTTTAGGATGAAGAATATTTTGATTGAGTTTAAATTTAATCCATAACACATGTTTGTCTTGCATAACTGCATTAACCCACGGTGGAATGAGTGTTTCTCCCCAAGCACAAGCAGCATAAGTCTATGGATACATAAAGTTTACACTCTCCAGCCACACTGTGATGCTTGGATTGATTTCTTTGCATACCTCGCACTGCAGATGCACGGTAACCACGCCAGATGTGCAGCATCAGGACAGCTAAGGAAAAGCTAAACGGATTAATGTGTTCGTGACCTAATCAATGTCCAGACCTGAAGATAAATCAGAATCTGTGAAGACTTTATTCATCCGACTGAGCTGAATGGACAAGACGAAGACAGAGTCAGGTAGAGCGTTGAAGCAAAAATAAAATTCCAGCTTTTTGACTTTTTCTCCATCATCTTTAATTACCTGTAAATCAGGATTTATGTGACTGGAGTAAAACCCTGCAGAGCTGCCACTTAAGGGTTTCCCGGAGTGCATAATCCAGCTCACGTCTGCCAGAAGACAAAAGCTGGGTCCTCCCAGAGACTCTTATTATTTATGCACCTGCCAATCGAATTTCGGGAGAGTTTTACAGCAGGAAGAGAGTAAAAGCCGGACAGGTTTTCAGCTTTAATGGCCTGTATAAAAGGAACTTAGGAGTGGGGGGTATTTTACAGTCGCTTAAAATGGAGAATGCAAGTCGGCTTTGTGTGGGCCTTTAAATTTTACTGCATATGAGAAGTCTTCAGGTGACTCCTCTGCAGGATTCCCACTCCTCGGCAAACGAGCCGGCCCCTATTGACATTAGAGACGCCGCCGCTCACGCCGGTCCCCCTGGGCGCCGCGCGACGTTTGTCTCCGTGACCCAGAACTTCCTGGTGACAAAAGTGCCATCTCATTTCAATGCTAATGTGCCGTTACGGGGGTTTTGAAAAGCGCTGCTGCTGTTTATAATGATTCAGCTTACCTTAGAGGCGCCCGGTTAATCCGGCAGATCCCCGAGGAGCCGCTGCGCGCCCAGAGGTCATGCAGATAGTGTTTAAATAGACTCCTGTATTATCCTGACGGGACGAGCGCGGCCTCTAAGCAGCTGACAGGTTCATGAATTTTTCCCGGCACATTCATATGCAACAAGGCCGGGATTAGCTAAAAATGCTGCTGCTACGATTATAGTGTCTTTATGAACTCCACACCTCTAAGTGCACACGTTGATATCAGCAGCAGTGACCTTTCCTGGGTGCAAATAGATGGGAAAACGTGCATCCATCAGGGGGAACAATCTAGAAGAGCCTCCAGCTGTTGGCTTTAATGCACACACATTTTTAATAATGTTGTTTCAGACCAACAACAAAAGAGCGGCGTGGAGCTTCACCCAGTACACCTTACCAGATCTGCCCTACGGCGGCCGAAAGATGCTGACGCACAGAAAACGGCGCAAGGCGCTGACCGCACATAAATCATGCTGCAGTCATAGAAGAAATAAATACTGTATTTTAAATAAAAATGAACAAATAAAAACTAATGCGACAGAAAAATGTTGCAAAGTCTCTCCACAATACTCCAGACCACTAGGGGGTGTCGATCACCATCACTGAGCTGCTATTATGTAAAAAGTACTCTCCGTCTTACTCCAACTTCCCGTTAAGTCAAATCACCTCATCTTTACTATGTTTATGAGTCTTCATGCACTAGAAATTCTCCACAGGATTTAGATCAGAGTTTTGGCAAATCTAATAACCTCGTTGTCCGCTTCATTACCACTTTAGCTGCTAGCTTTGGCTTAGCAGCGAAGCTACACTGCATGATTCTGCCACCACCTTACCTGACAGCTGAGATGGACTTTTCCTTCAAAAGTAAAACAATCCGAATGCCAAACATTTCGGTTCTAGTTTCATCAAACAGCAGGACTTGTTTTCAAACAGACAGTCTTTGTCTCCAATTGGGTTTTGCAAACATTTATCCGGTTTCTCTTTTTCTTACTGAGTGGCATTTTAGTCCACGTCTGTGCAGGACTAGAGGGTTTGTGGACACAAATCCTCCCAGGCTCATTTAGCATTTAATCATTGTGTCACACTAGAGGGTTTTACAGGTGTGCCTCCAACTATTTAAATGTGGTGAGTTAACCAATCGGAGGCTATCACAGCTATGACATCACCATCGCGTGCAGAAACGTAACTAGTAGTTTTTTTATGTGCAAATAATGAAGCAACATCTGAAGGATCCCCAGATCATCCTGTCAAGTTATTTTAGTTGAAAATAAAGACCATGGTTGGGGTCAGAGATCTTTTGTCTTCATCCTGTAAAAATAAAAACGCAGGTGACTGGAGGCGGCCCACAAACCTGACTCAGTTCAGTCAGTTTTGTCTCTGCTTTAATGATCCAGCTATGATCTATTGTAAGCAATCAAGCAGTAATTTGTTTTAATGCCGACTAAAACAAAGCCTGTCAGTGTTTATATTACAACTCAATTACTAACTGTAGATTACGGTTTAGTCATCCTCCTGTCAGGCTTTGTAGCTCAAAAAGCAGCTTGTGTGCAACTGTAGCTGTTGTTTCAGATCTAAGCCAAAGCTGATCACGACTTATCGCATCTCAAGCAGCCGTTAAGATCTTGATGATCTTTGTTTTTTCTGCTGCTCATCCCTGAAGCTGCAGATGGTAAAAGGTGAAGTTGAGGTGAAGCCTGTTTCTATCTTTTCATCCCAGACACGTGAAGGTTTCCCTTCTCCTCCTCGTCCTTTACATCAGCTGCAGTATCGCGCTCTCAGAGCACAGTCAGGTTTAATCATCCTCTCTTCATGCCGCTTCCAGCAGACATCACTGTAAAGGAGGGAGGAAGTACGGAAAGAGGTGAGAGGAATACCAACCAGGACGCTGGATCAGCGATGATCACCGTACAGTAGAGAGAGAACAGAACCCAGAGATTTAGTTTGTGAGTCCAGTCCAAAAAGAGTCGCTACAGCTCTGATTGTTTGCACAATTTTCCTCAAAAACAATTAGGAGCCAACAGCTGTCTTGTTTTAATGACTCATAGTTTTTTGCTCCAAGTTCTGCATGAAGCCTGACTGGCTTTGTGTTTAGTCTGTTAGTGGAAAATAGGAGCCACACATTTGTAATGGCAGCAAATCTCTACTAAATCTTTGGAATCCAAAGTTACAGATGAAAATGAGAGCGAATGAGAGGAAAACTCTACATCTCCTAGAGTCTGATCCTCTCACCATGGAGCTACACTCACATCTGCTGGCCAGAAAGCAAACTGCATTCTTTATTAAATGAAGGGTTTGTTCTCATATGTCTCACCCTTCATGACATCCTTGATGCTGTGAGTAATAGTTCATGTTCAGGTAGGACTAAACTTATTTATCATATTTCGAAATAAAATGATACTTTTCTAAACAGGTTAGTGTACAAGACGCTCCTAAAAAGGCTGTAGGATTTTGTGCTTTGTGCTGATTCTGACCCTAACATGACAGCAAGCCTCTTTAAAGACAAAAGCCTGATCTTTTTACGGGAAAACGTCAAAGTCAAGGTTGAATCTAAAAGAATCCCATAGGCTGTGATGGCAGCACCATGTTGTTGGAGTTGTGATCCTGTAGGATCACCTGGAAAGGTCTATTGACAAGAGATGTTCCAGGTTAGGTAAATATTTTAGAGTTAAGTTTAAAGAATGCTGATGGTTTTATCAAACACCAAATGCTAATGGTGAATCCGAAGGTGTGAAAGCTGTGGGCTTATTTCTGCTCCAGGTGGCTTGGTGAGATTTTTTGTCAAAATGTGTCGATGTGAAATTATCCTTCAGCAACATCAAATATCATTCATCATCATAAAACAAAGATCTATCACTTATGGTGTGTAACATTCATTAAATGCTATAAATTTGAACATACTTGATTTGGATTAAATTAAATACCTAATTGCAACGTAATTAAATTATATTTTTTTGTTGGATAAAGACAAAAGTTTAGGGTGCAGTTCTGAGCCTCGACCACTAGAGTTCACTAGTTCCCGCGTTGTTTCTTTTCCAGACCCGAAATGGAGCCACGAAGATGCCGCCGCACGTACTGCGCATGCTCACGGCGAGTTAATCCCTCCGCATGTACTGCGCATGCTCACGGTGAGGTAATCCCTCCGCATGTACTGCGCATGCTCACGGCGAGTTAATCCCTCCGGTGGAAGAAACGGTAGGTGTCGCTGTAGCCATGGAGACGGAGATCTATAGAGCTACGTTTAATAAACAGGTGAAATCAGAGAGTTATGATTGGTTTTTGATCCTAGATGGAAGAAGAGGAGGAGGCGGCCATGTTGTGGTCCATCCAGGAGGCTGTAGAGAGGCAGACGCTGCAGATAGGAGCGTCAGCCTGCGGCGCCACGGCGGTTGTTGACGTCCTGAAGGCGCTGGGAGTGGAGGCGTCCCCGCTGGAGGCGGAGCGCTGCGTGGGGACGAGGCTGAGGAGGAACGAGGCTCCGCTGTGGGACTACCTGCTGTCCCGCAGCGAGGCTGGTGAGCAGCTAGAGATGCTCAACATGTCACTAATACTCTTGATTTCTGAGGTCTTTATTGTTCTTACTGATCAATCTTTAGCCAATAGGCATCTACAGGAAGTTCAAAGGTCACACAGGTAAACCTTATAGATCAAAAAGTGTCAAATATAGTGAAATACATGCATTTGGTTTATAAAACGTAAACGTTTAATTTGAACACTCAATAGTTGATCTCATGTAATCGAACATTTAGGTTTTATAGGTTTTGTGGGACAGGAGGACCAGGAGCTTCATCTTTAGAGATGTATTTTTCAAAAACACAGAGACTGGAGCAGAAAACCGGGTCGTGACGGATCCAGGGCTTCAAATAAACAAATCAGGAGAGATGAACGAGTGTTATCAATGAAAACGGTGGAGCAGATGAAAACAAACTAGCCTCCAGAATCATAATAAGACTTTTCTTTATTTATTCATCCCTCCATGCACCTCAGAGCTCACATCCACGTTCTGTGTGTTCCCGTGTCAAAGGTGCGACCCACGCCCAGCTGATCCGCGGGGCTGAGGACGCCAGCGGCGGGAAGGCGACCGGCCGATTCTTCCATCTCCACCCCCGCCGGCGCATCAGGCTCGTCCCCTGGCTCGCACGCTGGATCAGGAAGGGCGCCGTTCCCGTGGCGACCATGAACATGCAGCTGGCGGTGCCTGAGGGCGAGGAGGTGCCCGACGCTTGGCACCACCAGCTCGTATTTGGAGTTGCACCTAACGCCGTCTTCATGACCAACCCTCTGGATGTGGGTGAGTCCGACCAGCCAGACGCTGCTGGACTCAGTTCGGTTCTGTTTATGTTTATCAATGACTTTCATCCCAAAGCCTTTTATGAAGCCACCACCTCCAATTCATATACAGAAATATATATATAGTCAAACGTATAAAATCACTTCTCTACGGCTTTGAATAGCCAAAAATTGTAAAGAAATTAGCAATATTTTCAAATATAAAGATAATTTAAAAAAACTTTAATGTAGTCTTGCATAACTTTTCTAAAATAGCATTAACAGCATGAATTACTCTTCAGTTTTGTATTTCATTTATGGTTAAATGTCCTCTATTACTTCTTCAGTGTATATAAAGTTCTTATTCATTGTTCTTTATTGGATCATCTGTTCCTGACCTTATTATTTTATTGAAGATTACAGAATTTAATCGTTATAAATGCATCTCAACACTACATGCTTTTGTCACTTATATAAAAAAAATGAATATCACATTGGAAAACAAATTAATAACTGTTACACACAGCCTCCAAAAAAGGATCTGAAATGGTAAAAATCTATAAAAATGATGAACAAAATGCTAAAAATGACTATTAGGGTTGCAAATGTTGCAGAGTGCATATTAATTTGTTTTCCACTTTAAAACACTGGATTGAAGGTTGATGGCTGAGCGCATATGTGGCGACAGTAGAAAGAAAAACTCACCTACAACAGGAGGAAACCATACCCAGAACCTGAGTGTGTCTGAGCAAGCAGCTGTAAAAAAAAATATAGAAAACACACAAGCTCCGATCTAGGAGCACTTTCTATGTTAATAAAGAATTAATGACTGTAGTAGATGTTCTTTACAGATAATTGGTCATAAAATCTATGAAATAGAAGCAAAGAGCTGAAGTTCAACTCCACTACAGTAGAAAGTAGAAAGGAAAGATGAAGTGTGTCCTTTGTTCTTTGCTTGTTTACTTCGTTGGGAGGAAATTATACAAATGTCTTGATTTGATTCATTTTCTTTTCTGCACATTCTCAATTAAAAACGAGCGAATCTTTAATGTGAAGTTCAATAAGACAGAGGTAAATACGATAATAATAATCAGGTCTCAACCAACTTTCTAGTCATTCTTTATCTGTTCTTGTTCTTATCTTTCATACTTCAGTGAGTGAAGACGAGCTCCACCAGAGACTCTGCAGCCAGTCGGTGCTGCTGGTCCGTCGGGAAGACGTCCTGCAGAGACTGACGCCCGACCCCTCGCCTCCCAGCCTGTCTCAGGAAGAGTCGGAGCCGCGCTGGCAGGAGCTGGACGTGGAGAGTGAGGCGGCCGCCTTGGATGAACGTTTGCTGCAGACCTTTTACCTCCCGTGTTTTTAAATCTGTGTTTCTTATCAGGTCAAGTGAGGAAGATGGTTTTGGAGGAGGAGCCCAAGATGTCTCACATTACCATCCCAGCGGCGTATAGTTCAGGGGTCACGCTGTTTGTTCTGAAAGATTCAGAGCTGGGACAAGAACTCCTGAATGCTCCTGAACCTCCTCTGTTGTGACGTTCAGCTTCGATCAATAAAGCTGGAATAGAAAGCGGCTCACTTCATCCACTACGACCATCTTCTTCCACTCAGCTGGTTTTGCACGTTTATTGGATTTCTTTCAGAAGCAATTAATGCCTCGGCCTCACGGCAGATATCAGATGTTTATGTGCAGTCTGATCTTCTGTGATTGCTTTAAAAGCGGGGCTGAAGATGGAGTTACTGAGCATCAGTCTGCACCGCTGCTATTTATGAGCTCTGCTTCATTTTCTGCTCCATTTCAGCCCCACGATGCAGAAATGCTTCATCCAGCGCTGTATTTTCATGTAGTAAAACATTTTTAAACCTAACATAGAATAAACTTCCTGTTTTTCTTTCTGAGAAATAATGATTCTATACTTTTTTGATTTCAGTGTTCACATATGAGGCCGACTAGCTTACTCACGTGAGCTTCTATGAACGCTCAGGAAATAGTTTGTAATATTCAGAGATTCCTGATGCAAAGTTTCCCTAAACAGTCCCTGGGAGTTATTTTCTGGGTTTTACAGTTTTAAAGCCAAAAAAGAATCTAGAGAACCTTCATGGAAATTTACCCGACAGAAGGTCATCTACATTTGGC
>JAVLVB010000301.1:459144-477244 GCA_032876305.1 Orestias chungarensis | reverse complement strand
GATGCTGAGGAAGCTGCTCAGCATCAAGGACAACACCTCCCACCCCCTACATGCCACGCTGACGGCCTGTCAGAGCACCTTCAGCCGGAGACTGAGACCACCGAGAGTCACCACAGAACGCCACAGGAGGTCTTTCTTACCTGTGGCAATCAAACTGTACAATTCCTCTTCCATCTGCAGGAGGGATAAATAGTAGTGTTGTTATTGTTATATGGTGATTGTGTTCTGTACTGTGTTGTATGTGAGATGAGTGTGTCATGTTTATTGTTATTTGATACTCTGTAACCCTGGCAAAACAATTTCCTCCGGGATCATTAAAGTCTATCTTATCTTATCTTATCTATTAATACGGTTTTCAGGAAATATTTTCTGAAGAGTTACTGAAAAGTTTCTGCTATTCATGGAACGGTTCCAACGGTTCTCTGAATCTCAGCTTCACTTTTTTAATAGCTAAAGATCTCGTCTTCAGGAAATGTTCCCGAAAGACATTTTAAATGTTTGCAGTTTGATCTTCAGCAAGACGACGATCCCTCTGGGTTTCTCACAGCTTTCATAATACAGCATTTGGAAATGTTCCCTACAAATTAGCACATTTTTCCCATTATTTCCTTTCAAAAATAAAGCAATCCCTAAACACCGTAAACAGACAGGATGCTATGCAGGATTTTGGACTATAATCACAATATTAACCTGTGGTTCTGATAATTTTCTTATTTGTATGCATTAGAATAAAATACATGCAAATATAAAGTAATATAAGTTGATCTAAGTTTACTTAAGTAGTAAAATGTGAGTTTTCAGTTCTATTCTAGAGGGCAGTGATGAATGAACTACACCTCCCATGATGCTTCGCGCCCGAACTCCCAGAGGAAGTTGAGGAGTCCTGAAAGTTTGCCTCCCATCCTGCTGGGGAAGGTGAGGATCCACGCGTGTCGCGGGTTTCCCTGGTTCTCGCGCTCGCTTCTCTCTCTGCTCGTGCGCGCGGACCCACGTGGGTGAGGCTCGTGATTTGTTCTTTAAAGTCTGGTGCAGGACCCCCGGGGGCTCAGAGGGAGGAAGAGGAGGCTCCACATCAGCTGGGCTCGGACTAATTCCTGCATCACATCAGAAGTTCCAGGTAAATCCGACTCTGCTCTAGTTTCTAAAGCTTGATCATGTTGCTCATGTCAAAACTGCAACTAATCTCGTTTATTTGCATAAAACTAAAAACAGCATGTAATTATTGCATAAAAGTTTAAATACATCTGTTTACTGCTGTTATCAATATATTAAAGTTGTGTAGTTTTTTCATCATCCTCCCTTAAAGCTTCATATTTGGTCATACTGGGGATCACATGACCAGAGTGACTCCAATCAGTCTCTGATCTGGTTTGAGACACATGAGCATCCTGGTGCAACAGTCCAGTCTTTGTTGCTTCTTATCCCTCTGATTGGTCAGACCGTCCTTTAACTGTCCTGCAGAAAGTCACATCTTCAGCCTGATGCCTGGGTTTTTTCCACGCTCCGATCAACTCACTGACCTGTGTTTCTGTTCCAGCTGATTAAATCCCCGTTTGTTTGATTTATACCAGATAATATAACCACCAGCCTCAGAGAAAAGGTCACAGCTTGGCTGTAAACCTCCCCTCCTTATAGGCGTATAGGTCAGGGTTTGCATACGATTACCAGTGGCTTCACACGTCGGATCTGTGTGCTGACTTTTGACTCTCCTTTCCCCAGCTGCGATGGCGGAGCGTGTTCTGGTGGTCGGAGGCGGTGGACGGGAGCACGCCCTGGCCTGGAAGCTGGCCCAGTCTCCCCGGGTCCAGCAGGTCCTGGTGGCTCCGGGTAACGCAGGAACGGCCAACTGTGGCAAGATCAGCAACTCTGGTAAACCAGACGCAGCTTCCTGTGGCCTTTCTCTCTATGAAAGCGTTGATGCTTTAACTAAAATGAAAAACCACGAGGAACCAATAAAGCGTCTTTAATTAGTCACATGAGGTTCAGGAAACACTCGTTTAGTTTTGACCCTAATCAATTAGTCAAACCCAGAGGGGTTTACTTTCGAAATGAAACCATATTGAGAGAACATCAGGGTTCACATTAATCATGTTTTAGGAGACTCTGTAGGTTGAAGTAATTGTTTACTAAAGATTTTTTTATTTAGTCAGTAGGACCAAATCTAACAGCAGGAAAGCTGAGACACATTTTCCTCCGTTAGCACAGAGAACGTGAGCTTCATCCTTCATCGCCTTGTAGGATGATGATTCTGGTTTTAGTGATGAAGATGAGACGCTGATGAGGACGAGGGTCACGTTAGGAACATTTCAATAGAATCTGATCAGCACAGAATGATCTGTTGATGAATAAACATTTAAAAAAAACAAGTTATTCTTTTGAGAACAAAATCCCATTCAGTCACTTAATAAACTTTAATTTGTTGATACAAATATAAAAGTTTCTAATGGAGATGCATCAGGTTCTGCATTAAATGAAGATTCCATCAGGATTTATTTAACATATTAGAGGAAAACATGAATAATTTTCTGTATTTCAGCTGCAAATCAAGAGAAAACATGTTTTTTCTTCCCACCAGTAAGACGTGATGTTGAATAAATGTGATAAGATGCAGATTTGAACTCCAGATGTTTCCCTGCAGAGGTCTCTGTGAGCAACCACTCCATCCTGGCCCAGTTCTGTAAGGACCACCATGTTGGCTTGGTGGTTGTTGGACCTGAAGCTCCTCTAGCTGCAGGTTAAACCTTCACCTTCACAGCAGCGTTTCTCTCTCTGGTGCCAGTTCTGCTCTGATTCTGACCCTTGACCTCTCTTCAGGGATGGTTGACGACCTCACAGCTGCAGGAGTTCCATGTTTGGGACCGTCGGCGAGGGCAGCTCAGCTGGAAGCCAGTAAGAGCTTCGCTAAGGCCTTCATGGAGCGCCACGGCATTCCCACGGCTCGCTACGGCTCCTTCACGGATCCGCAGGAGGCCTGCAGCTTCATCCGACGGTCCGCTTTTACGTCTGGATCGGGTTCTTACAGCTGAAGGCGGGGAAAAAAAGTACGATTTGTTTGTTTGTTTGGGCTCCGCAGCGCCGACTTTCCAGCTCTGGTGGTGAAGGCCAGCGGTCTGGCGGCAGGGAAGGGAGTCATCATCGCTCGGGATCAGGATGAGGCGTGCCGCGCCGTCATGGACATCATGATGGTAGGAAGCGAGCGTTGTCAAGGCTACCAGCTAAAAACAAAGTCGTACTCCTAGTGCGCTCCATTTGTACTGAGAACTCGGAAACTCCGACTTCCCTTTTTTAGGATCCAATATGGCCGCTCCTCTTATCAGCTGTGATTGAAAGAGCAACAGAAACCTTGTGTGCCTTTTTATTTAAACAGTTTAATCTTTGTGAATTTTTCGTCGGTTTTCAAAGACGACAAACAAACAAAAGACGACCGTCCCGGGCGTCGCCATATTGGATTTCCGACTTCTCCTGCTAACTCTTGTCGTGACGTGATTCCCATCACAGGGTTCTGACTTCGGCTCTGCCGGTTCTTGTAGGATGGAGCTTTCGGGTCGGCAGGAGACACGGTGGTGGTCGAAGAGCTCCTGGAGGGAGAGGAAGTGTCGGTGAGTCCCATTTCCTGTCTAGTCGCCCACAGCTAGGGGAGTGTGAGAAGGGCCAAACTACAGCAAAACATGTCCTTCAATGTATCATTCGTTTATTAAAAGTGGAAATACTGGGCATTATGAAATTTAGAAATTAAAGTGCATTCTAATTTTCTTACTGAATTATTTTTGATGTCCTGTATTGTATAATTAATTAGTTAAACTTCATCAAACCCAGTGGGCGGGGTTAGGCCTGCACACACACACACCCTGACGTCTGATTGGCTGCTTTAAACTCCAAGAATAGATAATTGTTCGTGATTTGCTGTGACTGTTTTAATATCTTGAATCTAATAGTGATAATAACTTTAAACTGGGTTTAAATGATTTAAAACAGACTCTGGGTTAGAAGCTCCATCTCTTCATAGTATTGGAAGCCCCACCCACTTTCTACCATTGTGGGCTTATTAAGAATAACTCGGACTAGACTGTAGATATAGAGACAGGAGCTGTTGCAAACATGGAGGAAGTTGTCTTGACTTGGTGTTTGAAGCAGCCAATCCGATGTCAAGAAGCAGCTCTAACCCCGCCCACTTAGTACAAAGATGTAAGATTAAATTAATTGATCATTAATAAACTTATTCCTGCATTTATTCTCAGTTCTATTAATTTATTTACAGGTTATTTATTTTAATAAATAACCTGTAACCTCACTCTCCGTACCAATCTGCCTTGTTTTTAACGACGTGGTTCCTTCAGTGTTTGTGTTTCAGCGACGGGACGTCGGTGTCGCCGATGCCTCCGGCTCAGGATCACAAGCGTCTTCAGGATGGAGACTTGGGGCCAAACACGGGTGGGATGGGCGCGTACTGCCCCACGCCGCAGGTAGGTGGGGGTTACCACGGAGACCTGGCTCCTCTGGAGGACGCGGTGTTGAGGTTGACGTCGGTTTTCTCCTTCACAGGTGAGTCAGGAGCTGCTGCAGCAGATCAGAGAGACGGTCCTTCAGAAGACTGTGGATGGGATGAAGGAGGAAGGAACTCCTTATTTGGGTAAAGGCTCGATTTCTGTCTGAGATCTGAGGAAGCGTTTAAATCTAACTGGTGACGTGTTATTACGTGTTATTGGATCAAATTTTTGACAATAATCAAAAGACCAACCATGGAGTTTAACAAATGTAAAAGTAAATAATTAAGTATTTAATGTAGGTTTGCTCTGACTGGAGGAAAACTGAACTGTTATTGTTGTTCACTGATATAAATATGGATAATCCTAAATGTCTTTATAGGGATACTGTCATACAACAAGTTTCTTTAGTCAGATGCTTAAAGATTGTAGTACAGACTGCTACAGGAGAGCGTTCCTTCCCACAGGCATCAGCTTCTACAATAGTTTGAATGACCTTAAGAATAGAAGATACAATAAAGGAATTTTTGATTTACACTAAACAAAGTTATATTCTTGCTACACTGAAGAGGAGCCTGTAATGCCATCTGTCTGCAGGCGTTCTATATGCTGGCCTGATGCTGACCAAGCAGGGCCCGAAGGTCCTGGAGTTCAACTGTCGCTTCGGAGACCCAGAGTGCCAGGTGAGCTCCGCCGCCTCTCTGCTCCCGGCGTCCATGGACATAGAAATCAAACGCTGCTCCTGTTTCAGGTTCTGCTGCCCCTGCTGCAGACCGACCTGTACCAAGTGATCATGAACACCTTGAGCGGCAAACTGGCCTCCAGCGCCCCCGTGTGGCAGCAGGACAGCTCTGCGGTCACCGTGGTGATGGCTAGCGCCGGGTACCCGGGCGCCTACAAGAAAGGGGTTCAGATCACGGGTAACGTTTGTAACGTTTGGCAGGACTGAAGGTTTCCGTGTATCTGAGTCTGTCTGGTGTCCCTCAGGTCTGAGCCAGGCGCAGGACGCCGGTCTGCAGGTGTTCCATGCGGGAACCGCTCTGAAGGACGGCGCCGTCGTGTCAAGCGGCGGCAGAGTCCTGACCGTGACGGCCGTAAGGTCCAGCCTGGAGGCTGCGCTTCAGGCGGCCAATCAGGGCGTGGCCGGTGTCGGCTTCCCGGGCGCCGTGCACAGGCGGGACATCGGCCACCGGGCCATCGCCTACCTGAAGCAGCGCAGGTCTGTGGCAATCAACTATGCTGCTTTTGTTTTTATTTATAATAGACATTCAATATAAAGGAAATAAATCTCTGAATCAGCAAAGATTTTAGTAGAGTAGCAGCCAATAAGAGCCGAGGATAAACGCTCACAGCAGGTATTCAGTATCTCCTGCTGCTAAATTAAACGCCGTTGTAAAAGTTGCCGACCGTATTGTCACACGATCAGAACAAGAGGAAGGAAGAAAACAAGAAAGCCAAACTCGTCACAGCTTGCTTCAGACATTGCTCACGTCCAGATTTACCACCTGTCTTCTTCTGCTGCACAATCATGATGCGCGCCTCTCTTTGATGACGGCGTTTCTCTTACGTTGGTATTTAGAAACAAGAGTTTGGCTGTTCAGGCTCCGTAACAAAAGTGGGAAATGGTTCAAATTTAGGCTGAATAACTCAGAAACAGTTTGGCTTTTGGCTGCCGTGTGAATTAAGAGATCAAATATGAACAACAAATATTGAACCTACTTTGCTTTTGTCACATCCTAAAAATCAAAAATTTAGGCCTTAAAATGTCATAAATTCATAAGTTTCAAGTGAAATTTTTTATATATATATATTATGTCAAATTCCTTACTTTTACAATGATTAGTTATTTTATACATATTTTAGTGGATTTTTCCTACACTTGAATGTAATGCAGCAGAATCCCTGAACCAGCCTAAATTTAAATTTAGTTTAATTAAATCCTGTTTAACGAAAGATTCCATGTTTAGCTTCTTATTGAGTTAAAACAAAATGAAAAAATGAGAATTGTTTTGCTTCTGTCGTTCAGATTCGCAGTTTCGATGAGATAAAGTCGGAACATATTCTAGTTTCCAAGAAGTGAAAGAGACAAAATAGAGATTTAGGAATTAGTGTGCAGCTCCATTAAATCATTATTGCACAGTATAAAATATTAGTTTAATGGTCGTATTTAAATCTCTGAATCTTTAGTTTTCCAGTTTAAACAAGAATAATGATCATAATGGTAGAATCCTCTCAGCTCAGCGAGTGTTTGTCGTTTCTCTGACAGGCGCCTGACGTACAAGGACAGCGGAGTCAACATCGCCGCTGGTAACGAGCTGGTGGAGATGATCAAGCCTCTGGCCGCGTCCACCTCCCGTCCCGGTAACGTTCCTCTGAGCAGCAGCAGAGATCGGCGTCCGTTTTCTGCCGACTCAAGTCTCTTTTCCTCGCCTGCCAGGCTGTAACGCAGAACTCGGAGGCTTCGCCGGTCTGTTTGATTTGAAGGCAGCGGGGTTCGTCGACCCCATCCTGGTGTCTGGGACGGACGGCGTCGGGACCAAACTCAAGGTTTCAAACTGATTTCATTTTCTCACAAAAAACAAAAACCTCATCAGTCCTAGTTAAAGTAATTCATTTGTTTCTAGAAATTTAGGTTCACGTGTGAAGTTCTGGTTCTGTTTTCCCAGGTCGCCCAGGCGTGCGGCCAACACGGCAGCCTGGGTCAGGATCTGGTGGCCATGTGCGTCAACGACGTGTTGGCTCAGGGCGCGGAGCCGCTTTTCTTCCTCGACTACTTCTCCTGTGGCGCTCTGGACGTGGATGTGGCCGCCTCGGTGGTCGGCGGCGTGGCCAGGGCCTGCCAGACGGCCGGCTGCGCCCTGCTGGGTAAAAACCTGCGTCGTCTCGATGGTCCGTGTCGCCGCGTCCGAACAGACTTCCTCATCTGTGTGAAAACGGCCAACAGGCGGCGAGACGGCGGAGATGCCGGGCGTGTACGGTGCTGGGGAGTACGACCTGGCCGGTTTCTGCGTGGGCGCCGTGGAGCGGGGCGCCCTGCTGCCTCGGCTGCAGGATATCGCGGACGGGGACGTGCTGATCGGAGTGGCGTCTTCGGGGGTTCACAGCAACGGCTTCAGCCTCGTCCGCAAGGTCCTTGAGCGAGCCGGCCTGAACTACGGCTCCCCGGCTCCGTTTGGCAGCCAGGGACAAACCGTGGGTGAGTTTCTGGAGCCGGAGCGCTTCCTGCTGAGGATCTGTTCAAATGTTGTGTAAATTAGGGAAGCGGCTGATTAATTTAGGGTAGATTTGAATAACTGATCACTTACATTTGTTTTGGTGTGGTTCAGCTGCTTTCCCTAAGAGGAGACGGTAGATAACCATCTACCGTCTTCTGATTATCGCTGAGAGTAGAAAACGGTCCACAGTGCTTCTTAGGCAGTCCTGTTTTAAAATATAAACAAAAACTTTACCGGCGCTCATTCGTAGCGAAGAAGCCACAACTTCTCAAACTAACAGTATTGATGTTTTAGGAGGGTGAGGGTGTGAGAAAACATTTGCATAATGATGGAAAAAGAACGGCTGATGAGATGTTTAGTGAGTTCTGTTTAAAGTTTTAACCATTTTTAGGCATCATATCAATAATCACAATGAGAAATTAAGATTCATGCTTCTAAAATCTAAAAACAAGTCGAATTGGTTTTTATTACGTTTTTTTGCTACCATTTGTTCCATTTCCGCATTGATGCATAAGAATAAATGTAGAAATCACACTTATTTATGTAAATGATGTCCCAAAGAAGCCGTTTTTAAATTGGCAACATAATGTTTATCACTGTTATATCACAAGTACAACTTTTGTAGTCATCAGTAATGCCCGACACCGATATTGACGGAACAATATATCGGTATCAATTATAAAAACTGAAAATAGTTACATAAATATTAGAAGGTAGATTCTACATTCTGCTTGTGTTGGAGTGATGATCCGAAATGTAGATACAAGTTGATAAAAATATCGGACTGAAACATCTTACACCATTATATCAAATTCATTTCCCTGATTTCATCTTTTCACATGTTCCAATCTGATAGTATTATTTCTATATATGTATTGAAATTGAAATTCAGCTTTTCTTCATCTGTCAATCAACTTTAGATGAACTTGTTAAAAAATGACTTCCATTCCCATTTTAAATATTTGGAGTAAACTAGCTGAATAAGCCTTCCTCTGGTTTTGCCTCCAGGTGAGGCGCTGCTGACTCCCACAAAGATCTACAGCCGCCTGCTGCTGCCTGTGCTGCGCAGCGGCGCTATCAAAGCGTACGCGCACATCACCGGCGGGGGGCTCCTGGAAAACATCCCCCGGGTGCTGCCGCAGCGGCTGGCTGTGGAGTTGGGTGAGATGAAAGCACACGGATGCAAGACCTGCAGCTTCAGCGGGGAAAACTGCGCTGATCAGTGAAAATGTGCTTTAGATGCGTCGCGCTGGAGCATCCCTGCCGTGTTCTCCTGGCTGCACAGAGAAGGCGGGCTGAGTGAGGACGAGATGGCGCGGACCTTTAACTGCGGCCTGGGGGCGGTGCTGGTGGTGGCCCCGCCGGACGCCCAGGGCGTCCTGCGGCAGCTCCGGGTCCACGACGACGCCTGGATTGTGGGTTCGCTGGCTCACAAGCAGCCTGGTGAGAAGAGGGGGCGGTTTAACATGTGCCTGGAGAAGAAATGCATCCTGAAATAAACGTGTCAAATGTGGCAGGAGCGGCGCCGGTGGTGGTTCGTAACCTGCAGCAGAGCCTGCTGAGCGCCTCCGCTGGCGGTCAGGAGGAGTTCCAGAATAGTGGTTGCCACGGGAACAGCGTCACGCCACGCAAGAGGACCAAAGTGGGGGTTCTGATCTCTGGCAGCGGTGAGTTTCCATCGACACGGTCCAGGGAGTGTTAAAAGCACTTCCTGCAGCTTCCTGCTCTAGCGGCGATTCTCTGGACCCTCCAGGTACAAACCTGCAGGCGCTGATGGAGCGGGCCAGACGTCCGTCCAGCTCGGCTGAGATCGTGGTGGTCATCTCCAACAGACCCGGTGTTCAGGGCTTGAAGAGAGCCTCTCTGGCTGGCATCCAGACACGGGTACGTTCAGCACACACCCCATAATATTATCATCAGTCCTCACAATATTCATATAATAAACCGACTATTTGGAATGAAGTAATAGCCAGAATATTTATTTTTTTAAAGTTGTGTTTATGGTGCTGATATTGTAGCTTTGTGCAAAGTTCTAATATTTAATTATTTTTGTGTGGCCATCATTGCCGTTCCCCTCCCACTGATCCTGCGTCACATGACTCTTCCTGCTCTGAGCTGGCAGGACTGTCATTTATTCTCCATTTTCACACCCGTACCAGGTAGTGGACCACAAGCTGTACGGCAGCCGGGCCGAGTTCGACGCCACCATCCACCGTGTGCTGGAGGAGTTCGGGGTGGAGCTGGTCTGTCTGGCCGGGTTCATGAGGATCCTCACCGGAACGTTTGTCAAAAAATGGAACGGTAGAGAAATGCTACATTCATGTTGATCCGAAACCAGATATGAATCTGAACAGTTTAGCTTTGGTAAATACCAGGTTACTGAAATGTCTGGACTTAGCACCCCCAAATGCACGTGTGGCCAGTCAGCAGACTATCTGCATTATTCTTGTAATCACTTCTTGCCTTCAGAGTGGCTTTAATTCTGTAATATCCGGGGCATAATTTTTTTAGCAATTTCCCGTTTTGTTTTTTCTCAGGTAAACTGCTGAACATCCACCCGTCCCTGCTGCCGTCATTCAAGGGTGTCAATGCCCAGAAACAAGCTCTTCAGGCTGGGGTACGCGTCGCCGGCTGCACCGTCCACTTTGTAGCGGTGAGTCTACTTTGTGTCGCTGATGAAGCTGAAACAGGACGTTCCAGTTTTTGCTTGCTTGGTATTGGAAATCAAAAATTTCAGTTCCCTTAGCATATCTGTAAATCAAACCCTTTCTAACATTTAACGCTAAAAAAGTGATAACTACGTATGATTCCTGCCAATATCATTGAAGTGGAAGATTTGTCTGGGACGCCTGAAGTTAATACCAACATTTTGAGCATAGTTGACACATTTTCTTTAGGATTGAGAGTTTATTCAGCACAAACCCATTTCCATGTGTTTAGGATGGATAAGGTAGGAATGAAGAACTTGGAGGAAGTCTTCCTCCTCAACTCTGATTGGCGCTGTGTTTGGTTTTCTGGTTGTTTTTAATTCCTAAAAGAAAAATAGGACTTTGTTAAAAATTAACTTCTGAAATGTAGTTGGTTAAAAAATGTATCGTAAATGGGATTTCTAAATAAGGAGGTGAATGTTGGTAGCAAATTTAACCAAAGCTGTTTAAATGTGGATCAGATAAATAACAAACGAGAAGCTAAATCAACCTTTCTTCACTCTTCCAGGAGGAGGTGGATGCAGGAGCTATAATTGTCCAGGAGGCGGTGCCAGTGGTGGCGGGAGACACAGAGGAGAGTCTGTCCGACAGGATCAGGGAGGCAGAACACCGAGCGTTCCCCACGGCGATGGACCTGGTGACCAGTGGCGCTGTGCAGCTCGGCGAGGACGGACGCATCGCCTGGAAGCACCAAAACTAAACAGCGACATCACACAGGCTGATCTAGTAGCGCCCATGTGTCATTTTTAAGATTCATCTTAAACATGGAGGACCAGCAAAACCACAAAAACATGGACACTACTAGCGCAGCATGAAGCTGAAACATCATGAAAACACGTTAGGCGTCGTCATAGGAACCCACACTGTCTAGAAAATGTTGCCTGAAATGAGTAGAAAGTGTTAGAATTCTGCACTGAAAACTACATTCCAGTTACGTTTACACTGCTCTGATTGAGAACATTAAAAATGTGGGAAAACGTAAACCAGTCTTCAGCATCTGCTTTCTAGGAACACTTTGGGACTTATTGAATTTTTAAAGCAAATATTAATCTATTAACCTTTTAAAATAAATGTCATATTTGACGCAGCCAATGATGCAAAACCAAACTTGCTCTGATTTTAGTGCACTAAACCAGAAAGAAGAGCCCACATTAATCTTGTTTAAATGTCAGGTGGCTGCATCTATTAAAATGGATATTTAATTAGAACTAATCTGTTTTACCTTTGGGGTTAAAAGAGGGTCTTTAATCCAGATATTCCTCAGCTCACTAAAACTGTTCTGTTTAAACACTGTTTTTAAATCAACGTGATGTCAGTAAATGATTCAATCTAAAAATTACTCTTAATCGGTTGAAAGAACACTGCTTAGGTTTTTAGTCGTTAAATTATTTACATTTGCCTAAACTTGTAGCTCAAACTCTTATATTTTTTTTACTTTCGGTGGAACATAAAAAAATAATCTGTAAAAACTATTAGACTTAAAGCTGCACCATGTTAGCATAACATGAATAAACGTAGATTATCTGCAAATGTAGTTACTTTAGTAATTCAATGGTGTACCTAATAAATGAGCCTGTTGAGTGCATCAATAGTAAAATATTTTCTCCAATAAAAGCCTGTGTTAAGTGTAAGCCTGCCACCGTTAGCATCCCTACCTTTGCCGGCGCTGCAGACGATCACGTCTGCTGGTTTCTGTGGAAGCGCAGCAGAGACAAACGTTCGTTTCCAGCCCTGGTAGATGAGCAGAACTCTCCTTCCAGTCCACTTTGGCCCAATAACCAGATGATCTCCTCTGTGGGGGAGATGAAAAATATTTAATTCTGCTGGAAGAAATTTTCTGTCTATTCCAGCCAAGGAAAGCCAACAAACCTGGATTGTTTTCTGCTATGGTGACGAGGTAAAACAGGCCTTTGGTGGAGAGCAGCTCAGATACCAGAGGAAGAAATCTGTCTGTAACCTCTCTGCCTTGGGTCCCGCCGGCCCAGGCTGCTTCTATCCCTCTGCTGCCAACCTAGCAGGAAACATGTTTACGTTCAGATCTTTGGAGCAATACAAAGAACAGAGCTTGTATACCTCTTCAGACGGAGTGACCACATATGGAGGGTTAAACAGGAGGACGTCCACAGACCCACGCAGCCGAGGCAGCAGACTCCCCACCTTCAGAGAGGAGAACCAACTCCCAACGTCACATCAGACTTTCTGAGGAAGGATTAATGCATGTAGGAGCTGAGGTCTCACCAGGTCTGTGATGACGGGCTGCAGTGAGACCTGGTTACAGCTCGCAGTTGTGGCGGTGCACTGAGCGGCAGCAGGGTTCACGTCCGTGCAGCTGGAAGAAAAACGGAGGGCCAGAACATGAAGCTGAGATCAGCTTAAAAAGAAGCAATCCAGCCCTTTGTCTTTTTTCTAATTGCCACCGTTTTGCATCAGCTTCTTAAAGTTTAAACATGTGAGCTGATGTCGGTGCTATGGTTTATTTGCCTGGATTCTTTATATTTCCTTACACTTTTGAGATTACAAAAGAAAGCACGCCACTCCTTTGCTGCAGCTTAAAACGCCACAATCCTCCCTGTCTTAACTTTTCAGTTAGACCACAAGAAACACACCAGAAATGCACAACATATGTTAGAACAATGTACAAGAACGATGCTGAGGCCAGTATATCGAGCACTCCTGGTTTAAAGGATTTAAGTGACTTTGAACTACTAACCAACAGTGCTGGCCAAAAGTATTGGCTACCCTGTCAGATAATGCTCAATTTCTCCGAGAAAATGGTTGCGATTACAAATGCTTTGATATTAAAATGTTCATTTAATTTGTCTTCGATGTAAAACCACAAAAATTGTCAAAAAGCCAAATTGGATATAATTCCACACCAAACATAAAAAAGGGGGTGAACAAAAGTAAATCATGTGATGCTTCTCTAATTTGTGTAATTAACAGCACATGTTACTTACCTGTGGCACATAACAGGTGGTGGCAACAACTAAATCACACGTGCAGCCAGTTAAAATTGATTAAAGTTGACTCAACCTCTGTCCTTGTTTCTACCACATTGAGCTTGGAGAAAAGAAAGAAGACCAAAGCACTGTCTGAGGACTTGAGAAGCAAAACTGTGAGGAAGCATGGGCAATCTCAAGGCTACAAGTCCATCTCCAAAGACCTGAATGTTCCTGTGTCTACCGTGCGCAGTGTCATCAAGAAGTTTAAAGCTCATGGCACTCTGGCTAACCTCCCTAGATGTGGACGGAAAAGAAAATTTTTGTGAAACATTGTGTGGATGGTGGATAAACAACCTGGACTAACATCCAAACAAGTTCAAGCTGCCATACAGTCCGAGGATACAACAGTGTCAACCCGTACTATCCGTTGGTGTCTGAATGAAAAGGGACTCTATGGTAGGATACCCAGGAAGACCCCACTTCTGACCCAGACACATAAAAAAGCCAGGCTGGAGTTTGCCAAAAATTACCTGAGAAACCCAAAAACGTTTTGGAAGAATGTTTTCTGGTCAGATGAGACAAAAGTCGAGCTTTTTGGGAAAAAGCATCAACAGAGTTTACAGGAAAAGAAACGAGGCCTTCAAAGAAAACACGGTCCCTGCCTTCAAACATGGGGAAGTTCCCTGATGTTTTGGGGTTGCTTTGCTGCCTCTGGCACTGGACTGCTTGACCGTGTGCATGGCATTATGAAGACTGAAGACTACCAACACATTTAGCAGCATAATGTAGGGCCCAGTGTGAGAAAGCTGGGTCTTGCTCAGAGGTCATGGGTCTTCCAGCAGCAGCAATGACCCCAAACACACTACAAAAAGCACTAGAAGATGGTTTGAGAGAAAGCACTGGAGACTTCTAAAGTGGCCAGCAATGAGTCCAGACCTGGATCCCATAGAAAACCTGTGGAGAGATCTGAAAATGGAAGTTTGGAGAAGACACGCTTCAAATCTCAGGGACCTGGAGCAGTTTGCCAAAGAAGAATGGTCTAAAATTCCAGCAGGACATTGTAAGAATCATTGATGGTTACCGGAAGCGGTTGTTCACTGTTATTTTGTCTAAAGGTTGTGCTACCAAGTATTAGGCTGAGGGTGCCAATACTTTTGTCCGGCCCATTTTTAGAGTTTTGTGTAAAACGATAATTGATTTGATTCTTTTTTCATATTCTTTTGCGTTTTTTCATTGCAAGCAAAATAAATGAAGATATTAATACCAAAGCATTTGTGATTGCAATCATTCTCTGATAGAATTGCAGGGGTGCCAATACTTTTGGCCAGCACTGTAAGTTATGTTTGATTTCAAACATTCACTTAGTTGGGTTAAATGTAGTCTTGTTTTTTTTAAGCTAGACAATGTTTTTGTTGCTATCTTTACAAACTATTAGATTATTTACAATGGAAAGTAATTTTACAAACTGATCCCCGATAGGACGAAGCTCACTAAACAGAGGATGTTTTATGAATAAGCACATCTAATCAGAACATGCGGATATTTAAGAGTAAGCTCATTTGTAAGCTGCAGTGTTTCTTTTTACATCAGAAACCAACAAGCACAGCTAAGAGCAAATTACTTTGGCCAAATAAAACAGTGAACCTGTTACAAAAGTATCACACAACTATCTCTGCAGGTTTTTGAGAAGTTCAATAAAATAAATTTTAAGTCTTATTAACAGGGCAGCTTGGCAGGAGGAGCAGATCTTGCAAAGATGGAGGGTTTACCTGCAATTGTACCTTTTCTTGGTAATTACAATTTAAAACGGGCGGGGCTAATCTAACAGGTGGCCACGCCCACATCTTCGAGACAATATAACCCTAAATGAGCTTTTTTTCCACGTTACCATTTGTGCATTTATGTTAATTTATGTCAAGTTAAACGTATATTTTATGACTATAATGTCCATTTTCAAGAATCTACCCCGTATTTAACAAAGGTGCAAAGTGACAGAAAGACTCACATGTAAAGAGCTGAAGGTCCAACCACGGATGCGAGGAACGCAGAGACAACTCCGGAACCGCTGCCCACCTCCACGCACACGCACGGGCTGCAAACACAGCTGCATTTATTGGAGGAGCGCTGCCGCGGCGGGATGAAGCGTCCCGCAGCCGCGCGTCTCACCTCATCCCCTGCAGCCTCTCTGCGTCTCTCTCCAGCGCGTCGATCAGCAGGAACGAGTCCTCCGACGGCTGGTACACGTCCACGAAGCTCCCGCGTCCAGCGTGGGAGTAAACCGGCGTGGGGTAACTGCTGTGCATCTGGGAAAGTCACGTATTCACACGTTTTGTTGAGGACATACAACAAACTATAACTCCACGAGCTGTTAGTGCGGAGTTATCTGTATGTATCGCCACCTAGCGCCCAGGAGGATGAACTGCAGCGTTGCTCTGTTACTGAACCTACAGGTCTGTTAGAGCACTTGCACATTTGCACACTTACGTTTTAATATTTCAAGTGCAAGTCTGGAAAATCTGCACCCCTGTACTTGTTTTTGTAGCACCTTGGTCCTCACAGAAGAGATGTTTTGTTTCACTATGAACCCTACGTATTGTATAAGGATGAAATCAAATGATTCTTTTCATTTCATCTTCAGAAGTTAGCTTGTTAGGATATATTTTAAGTACCCTCACAGAGGTGCTCTTAAAAACACTGTATGGGTTTCTGTGATCTTTATTGTTACATATGCATGTTGTTTGTCTTTATGGTTCTCATGTCTTGTTTTTTGCTGTCTTCTGTTTCCCTTTCTTTCTGCACACAGGAGGTATCTGAACCCTTAGCTGTACTCATTGGAGACAGATAAGGGGAAATATTTCTTCCTGTTCTCTTAGACTTGGCTCCACATTTAACTCTCTCTTTAGGATAATTAAGAATAGGACTGGTGGGTAACAACCTTCTTGTTAATAATTTAATGCAAGACGATCATCTATTACTCGCTGGTTTGCAAAGTTTGTACTCTGTTTTTAATAGGGATCATTTCCACATGCAGAATGTGAAGGGAACTTCACGGATTGGGTTTGAACTGCTGTGGATCACAAGAAAACTGTTATGTCCTTACGCTAACCGGTAAACTGTTCAGTATGCAAGTGAGGATAAAGCTTGACTTTTCAACAACAGGCAGAAGGACATGTGCAAATGAACATTTTGTGGAAGTGATTACTTTTTAGATTTCATAATATGTGAAGCCCAACAGATTTACTTTTACAAGTGGAGCTTTACAGCTTGTTATGCAGTTTTCTTGCTTTATTTGTATAAAACCTAACTAGAAATTACGTTGGGTTTATCTCACATGTGAAGAACACAGAGATGGAATTAAAATGGATTAATAAGAAAGGTGGAGAAGTTTAGGCATTTTAGAAACTATACATACAGGCAAGCTAACACCGTTGCATGAGTTGGACAAAATCAAGAAAAATAAAGATGTACCTCCATCCATGGGTTTCTGCGACTAATAGAAACTTAATATGTTGTTTACTTTAATCGTCCTAATCTAACTGTTCTACAACTTTTTTTTATTTTTCTCCTTGTAGAAATTTCTAAATAAGTGATTGAAATCAAACGGCGCCAAAAAATATGGCCTGCAAATTGTTTTGCTTTTAGGCACAACAGAGGGTGCCAGAAAACACGAGCATCCCGCATCACATGGCTGTGCGCACACGACTGTGGCAGATATTTTAAAGTAATTAAATGGGGGAATCCAATCAAAAGGCAAACTTACAAAAATTAAATTCATATATATAATGGTTTTTACTTAATTGTTTTCCTTTACTATATATATATATATATATATATATATATATATATATATATATATATATATATATATATATATATATATATATATATATATCATACTTTTCAGAGAACACATCATACTATACTAAGTCTTATTTTTGCCCTTTTTAGACATCATACTATATACTGTCTTATTTTTGCCCTTTTTAGACATCATACTATATACTATGTCTTACTTTTGCCCTCTTTAGACATCATACTATACTAAGTCTTATTTTTGCCCTTTTTGAACATCATACTATACTATGTCTTATTTTTGCCCTCTTTGAACATCATACTATACTAAGTCTTATTTTTGCCCTTTTTGAACATCATACTGTACTAAGTCTTATTTTTGCCCTCTTTAGACATCATACTATACTAAGTCTTATTTTTGCCCTTTTTGAACATCATACTGTACTAAGTCTTATTTTTGCCCTCTTTAGACATCATACTATACTAAGTCTTATTTTTGCCCTTTTTGAACATCATACTGTACTAAGTCTTATTTTTGCCCTCTTTGAACATCATACTATACTAAGTCTTATTTTTGCCCTTTTTGAACATCATACTATACTATGTCTTATTTTTGCCCTTTTTAGACATCATACTATACTAAGTCTTATTTTTGCCCTTTTTGAACATCATACTGTACTAAGTCTTATTTTTGCCCTCTTTAGACATCATACTATACTAAGTCTTATTTTTGCCCTTTTTGAACATCATACTGTACTAAGTCTTATTTTTGCCCTTTTTAGACATATTACTATATACTATGTCTTACTTTTGCCCTTGTTAGACATCATACTATACTATGTCTTATTTTTGCCCTTTTTGAACATCATACTATACTAAGTCTTATTTTTGCCCTTTTTAGACGTATTACTATATACTATGTCTTACTTTTGCCCTTTTTAGACATCATACTATACTAT
>JAVLVB010000301.1:412077-459044 GCA_032876305.1 Orestias chungarensis | reverse complement strand
ACATCATACTATACTAAGTCTTATTTTTGCCCTTTTTGAACATCATACTGTACTAAGTCTTATTTTTGCCCTTTTTGAACATCATACCATACTATGTCTTATTTTTGCCCTTTTTGAACATCATACTGTACTAAGTCTTATTTTTGCCCTTTTTAGACATCATACTATACTATGTCTTATTTTTGCCCTTGTTAGACATCATACTATACTATGTCTTATTTTGGCCCTTTTTAGACATCATACTATACTATGTCTTATTTTGGCCCTTTTTAAACATCATACTATACTAAGTTAGAAAAACTGTAGGTCTTCAGGGGTCAATTGGTCAGGTTGAGAACAAATTAGTGCTTTGAATTAAATATTACAGATATTTCTATGATCTCTGAACCTTTATAAACTTTATTAGTTACCCAAATGTCTGCTCCATGTGTTCCCTCCCTCAGAACCACGACAGGTGAAAGGTCAGACTGCCAAACAGGAAGAGGAGGATTCCAGATAGATTTATAGCAAAGTATGTCACGTTGTATACTGCCACCTACTGGACTGGAGTGTGAGTCTCAGCTCCGTAAACTCAAGTCAGTTGCAGATATTTGCTTTCATCAAGTTTTGTCTCCACAACTTGTTTCACACACATCGGTCTAAAGAGGAAGCTTTTGAGGAGCTCTGAACGTCAGCCTTTAAATCTACCTTTTCAGAGCCATATTTGTACAAAAGGTGACAGGGAAATGGCTCTTCAGTTTCTTGACAAATCAAGATTGAATTATACTAGATGTCACGGGAGTTTATGATTAAACCTAAATTTAGATGACCAAAGACCAAGTGACCAAAATGAGAGCCTGGAGATGTGATTTAAGACAGAAAAAATGTAGGTCTTCAGGGGTCAATTCATCAGGTTGAGAACAAATTAGTGCTTTGAATTAAATATTACAGATATTTCTGTGATCTCTGAAACTTTATAAAGTGATTAGTGAGGAGATATTTTCATTCAAACCTGTCTGATCAGGTACATCACCGTTTTGGTTGGTTCTCCAATATGATTGTAAGGAATCATGAAGCAGCAAACCTCAAGAAAAGGGAGACTGCGTGTGGGGGAGATCAAGTTTTGCATCCAGACAACCAACGGTAGTTTCAACAAGCAGATTTGTGCAGCGTCCCAACCTGTTCACTATTTGTTTAGCCGCTACAGTGAGTAGTCTCTCCTGAGTGTTACGTTTATCAAGCATCATGTTTAAATAAAAAATAAAGCCAGGAGAGGACAACAACATTCCATGAATGAATTAGTTGGGAGACTGAAAAATATTTGACATGTTATTCCTTTAAAAGCATTGCATGTTTGTGGGTAGTACCCTGAACCTAGCAGTCATGGTGGTGAGGGTAAAGGGTTCAAGTCCTTGGAGTTCCTTTCTCTACACTGACTTTTTACAAACAAATCAGCTTATCATGATGAATTCAAAAGTTTAAACTAAAGTATTACAAACAATTTAACTCAGACTCAGGGTATGTCAATAAACTAGAGTTTTGAAAACTAGCCACAGTGCATGCTGTTGGTGCCTGAGCCAGAGTTGAACCAAGGCCCGCAGTGCGAAAGTCGGGTAGCTTTCCAAATGACCTATCCAGCCACTACAAACAAGTGCAGTAAGTCACAACAGTAGCAAATAAGCAAATTATTTTGTAATGATCTCCGTATGCTGTATATAAGCTGCTGGAACTGAATGGTTGTGTTTGAGTGCTGATATCAGAGATTGAAAATGTACGCCGATATAATGTGACAATTATATCGGCCCTAGTATTTAAAAGCGAGGCAACTAGTTTCAAATCAATTATTGGAAAGTCCTGTTTTAGCTTAGAACCGCTAGAAAGAGGATGGTGCAGCCAGCGACGGTCACTCCACCTGCAGGGACGGATGGATGTTCAGTAGTTTATCTGAAGAATAGAAACAAGGCAGCACAAAACACATTGTTTGAAATCCTGCTAAATTATGCTTAGTTTTTACCAAACACTCAATAAATTTCACTAACCTGATATTTGCCAAAGCTAAAGAGTCAAAACCATCGTCACCTTAGTGGTAGGGTAAAGATGAAAAGTTTGTGAATATCCTGTTTCAACTCTACATAAATTTAGTATTTCTTTACCGCCTGGTTCAGGTCCCAAAAACAAGTATAAACAAAAGTCCTGCCATTCTCCAAACAGGAAACTAGACAGATAACGTCACTGCTTAATTGGCGTATTTGGTCGTGATGTAGGATGCACTAGAGGAACATCAATGTCTTTCATCTTTCATATTATATTCTAGAAGACATTGAACACAAAACCTAGTTTTATTTTACATTCTACAGGATACATAAACATTAGAATGTACAAAAAGATTTAATTTGCTTTCTAGAACAAACATAGACATTTTGAAAGCGCAACTACTTTTTTTTAACTAGAACCTAGAAGACAGTTTCATCTTACATTTGAGAAAACACAGAAAGAAAGCTTTGAATCTACAGAAAGTTTAAATGTACATTATGGAACGTATATCACAGTTAGAGTGAACAAATGGTTCCATTTTACATTCTAAAATCAGCAGAACCCCTAGAACGTACAGACAGTTTTACTTTATAAATAAATTTGAATGTTTGTTCTTTTAATGTTTACTTTTCTCCTTTAGGTTGGATATATTTTTTGTAAAGCACAATATTATAAGTTATTTCAGGATTAAGTTGATTTATTCCAGAATAAAAGTCCTGCTTGTTTTTTTTTCATAAAAATGTTCAAAAAGTTACTTTTAAAGTTTTTGTGTGTTCAAACAATGTTTATCCTGTTTGGCCCTCAAACTCAACTGTGTTTTGGATTTTAGTCCCCTGTGCAATTTAGTTTGACACCGCTGTTCTACAACTAACACAAACCGTGACTCACCCAAGGTCTTTTCTAACTGAACTACATTTTGCACTAGCAATTTAAGATAAAGTAAAGAAAAGTGGGAATAAAGAATAAAATTAGTACAACCCAATTCCTGGCCTAGTGTTAAACACAAATTACTATAACATTACTTATAGTGCTTTTAAACAAATCTGGAATATTTAACCTGGAAAATAGATATTTATTAATAGGTGCAGTTCTGTTTTTTAGCCAGTTAAACCTCTACCTACAGGTAAGAGAAACAAAGTAAGAAAAATCTAATGTTTTCACCTCCTGCATCACTACACAAGTTCACTGAAAATGAAAAAAAAAGAAGCTTTTAGGACTTCAAAAGATCTGATTTCTGTATATATTGTTTTACGAGTGGATGTAATTAAAAATTTACCACGGAAGTTTTATTTTAAACTAAACATTTGTAAAATCTGACCAGACATCTTTGACAGAAACATTACAAAATCAGAAATGGCTTTAATTTCTTCCGAGAGTGTTTTTTGTCCCATGGGTTTTTGTGTGTCGTTGTTGTGTTTTCACGTCTAGGAGCGTATTTCCTGATGTGAGTTCCTTGTGCCTGTGATCACATCAACATTATGCTAATGCCAGTTTATGGACTACTGGCTAAAGTCTGCAAACTAGTTCTGTATCAAAGCCACCACCATTATCGCTGTCCCAAAGAAAGTGTCACTATCCTGCTTCAACAATTACCGACTGGTTGCATCCACCTCTATCCTCATGAAGTGCTTCCAAAGGCTAGTCATGCCCCATATAAGGTCCACCACCAAACTCCTACAAGTTTGCATGACGGTCAAATCGCTTGACAGCTGATGCAGACTCCACTGGTTTCCTCTCAGCTCGTGTGCATGTGGAGAAGAAAGACCCCTACGTCAGAATGCGGTTTGTTGACGTACGTTCAACATTCAACACCATCATCCCCCAACAGCTCATTCACAAGCTGGACAGTCTGGGGTTTAGTATATAACTGTGCCACTGGCTTTAAGACTTCCTGAATGGAAGACAACAGTCACTAAACAGGAGCGAGGTGAGCCACTTGGCCTCCAGGTGCAAGCAGCACGATCTCTCTCTGCATTCAGGGAAGACCAAGGAGATTGTTGTTGACTTGATTTTGTCTAAAAACTAAGTATACTTGTGTGGCTTCCACAGGATTCAAGAGAGAACGTAGCAATGCAGTGTTCCTGATTAAATGCTCTGAAGAACCGATCATCTGCTGATGTTGACACTTCCATAAAAAGCAGAAGTTTCTGCAGTTTGGAAGCTTTGTGTGCTTTATAACAGTGTCTCAGTGTAAAGATGTGTTTCTCTAATTTTGGGGACAGTAATCTCATAGGTGGAAATTAATTAAGGGAGCAGCCAAACTTCAGTTTATTTCCTAGATAAAACAATACTCTACTTTGTCATTAGCTTTTAAACTTCAAGAAGGCCCAGCTGAGGTCCGGGCCAAACTGGACAGTCTAAACACAGAAAAAAGTCTGACTCTTGAATCTACAAAAGCTGATATCCTTGCAATGATTTTCACTTAAATAAACTTTTGTTACACAACTTGGTCCCATACAACACAGGCCACTTTAAAACCCATTAAGGCTCTCTTCAAGAAAACACTGAAAATATTAGGAAACCTTTTTATTTTCATTACTGCAACATCCTCATTAACTCATATTTTAGATTTGAACAGCTATCAAACATTTTTTTTGATGTCTGTCTTGTTTCTTAAAAATGTTGCTTGCACCTCCAGCCCTGAAAGATTTCATGCAGAAGAAAATGCTAAATAGAATCAATACTTTAAGCAGGGGTGACTGTAATATACAGCAGCACAGGAAGACATTTAGCCAACTTGTGGTGTCTGTCAGAGGCACGCAGTCATGCAATAAACTACCAGCTCAAATCAGAAACTGGGAGAACTATGTGACATTTAGGAAAACCGTCAAACAGTGATTAAAAACAATCAGGTCCGGTTTTCATGCATAATTCACAGTATCGTTTGTTTGAATGTTTTAATTTATAATGGTAATTAGTCTCCATTTTCCAAGAGGCACAGAAGGAACATTATGAAGAATCCAGCAGTGACTTAATGAAAGAACCGGGATTATATACTAGTAAGTGTGGAACAATGTGAAGAAATGATTGTTAAACAGATGCAGCTGTGAATAATAATAGGGTGGTAGACTGATTGAGAGAAAGTGACAGCAGGAGGAACTGGAGATCACCGAAACGCAGAACGATAAAGCTATAAGGCAAACATAAGTAATGTCTAAAACTAAACCAGCACAAAGAAAGTAGGGAACCTTCTCTGGAGAACCAGAGACCAGTGAGACCACAGCAGAACCCATGAAGACAAGGGAGACATCCTGGAGGCAAAGGAGGCCTAAAGGGAATCCGACGGAATCGCAAAGCCCATCAGCAAAGACCAAGAATCGTGCAGGCTTGCAGAGAAGGTCAAGGAACCTTTTAAACCGCCGTTAAGCTGACTTTTGGTCAGAGGGCCAGGTCCTGGAACACGATGGCCAGCAGAGGAGCAAAGACCCAAAGGCTGGGGCCGTCGTCCATTTAGACACCTAAAGGGTGGCAGATGACATCGGGTCAAATGCCTAAAGCCTAGTGGCCCCCTTCTAGAGAATGCCTGGCTACCTGGAGGCTGGTACTTTCAGTAGGGTACTCTCTTTAGAGGCCAGCATCAGCGTGGAACCCTCTGTGGAGATCATTTGCGGCAGAGGATCCTCTGTAAAGGCCAGCGGCAGCAAGGGACCCTATCTGGAGGCTGGTCACAGAAGGGCACAAACACGGAACACTGGCGTAGGCGGGGAAGCTTCTCTGGAAGCTGGCAGCGGATAAGGGCTCTCTTTGAAGACCATCGGCAGCAAGGGACCGTTTCTGGAGGCTGGTGACTGTGGGGAATAATCTCTGAACACCGGTGTTGTAGGGGAACACCGGTGTAAGGACCCTGTCTGAAGTAGATGGGGATGATGGAGAAACCCAAGGAAATAAATCCTCCCTGTCACAATAAAACTAGGGAGAACATAAGCAATGTCAAAAATTAAACTAAACTTACTGAAGTAACAGAAAACCAACACAAAGAAAACCCAGAACCAGTGAGACCCTGACAGCAGCACTAAATTATAAATTATAGACCACCAGATTGCAACCTGTCGCTATGTGGCCACTCGATGTGGTTCTTACAAATCCAAAAAGAAAGGCTTTTGACTGTAGACACAGTAAGAAAGGCTTGTTTTTGGAGTTTTCTTATGCAAAATCTGCAACATGCTTTTAAAAGCAGCTTCTTTCAACTGTTGACTATGTTTATCATTTTCATTGATCTTTAAATATAGAAAAAACTCAAGTTTGTAGAAAACACTTTTTTTTCTTTTGTAATAATGGATTTTTATTGTTATAGCTTTAATTTATTAGCTTTCACAATAAAACATGTTATATATAGTTATATATAATATAACTATGTGTAATGGGAAGGGGGCAAACTGGCACTTTGAATTAAATGCTATACACAGAATATTTATTTGTGGTTGTCCCACACAGATTTGAACACTAGATGGCGGTAGAGGGACTTTCTGTTGACCGTCAGATTAAAAAACAAAGCTTTAGACAATTAAACAGATCATCATTTATAAACCCTCATGCATGCATATTTATCTTCTTAAGATAATCAAAGTATTTCTTCTTTTGAGAAATCAGCGCAAGCTTTAAATGAGTGCTTGCAGTTAAATGGTGGAAGTCCTTTAGGTTTAAAAAACTGTCACATGTTGCTAACATTTATCTGCTTTATGTTGAATTGTTGTACTTTAATAGCAGATAGGCAATGTCCATATTAAAGCTGTGGACAACAAAATTTTCTTGTATGTCTAATTAAAGTTTAATGTTTTTCGTTATAAACTAATTTTCAATAGTTGCAATCCTCGGTAATAACTAGCAATAGCAGCTATATTGAGAAGCAGCTCAGCCAAATATCCCAGACGGACAAACTACCTGAACCCAAAGAGCCCCAGTCCAAAACCCGCTATGACGTCCATGTAGAAATGGGGCCAAAAAAATTACTGTAAGTCTTGCAACAAAGTTCAATTTTTACATTTTACAGCCTCAGGTTTCGGTCTCCTCGCGGTTCACCTAGTCGAGACCAGACAGCGTGCGTTTCATTATGCTCCAGTAATCTGGAAAAGTCTTCCTGAAGACGTGAGACAAGCCTCCCCTCTAATGACTTTTTCAACCAGGCTGAAAACTGTTCTTTTTGACAGTATGACAGATTTTGTCAGGACTCTGTTCTTAATTTCAACTAGTAGTTCTTCTCAAGTCATGCATTTTTTTGTCCTTAATTTTGCTTTTCAAATGTCTTTTTCTTAAATTTTACATTTGAATTTCCGTCATTACAACCTTTCTGCTCTTAAACTGTAACTTTTTAATGCACTTTTTCATCTTCATGTACAGCACTTTGAGTCGTCTTGTAAATAAGCATGCAAACAGTAGTTAGCCCTATTTGCAAGACATTATATTTCCAAATCCTTCCAGTTTTGAAACGTAGAACTGGTGGCAATATTTTCTTTTTTTTCTCCACTGCAGAAAACGGCAACAACATTTATGATTCGCGGTACTTATTAGCTGTATATCAGTCAGTTTGTTTGCATTCCAGTTATAAACAACTGCTACAAATATTTATTTCTACCACTTAGGGTAGGCTGAGCATCACAATGGTATTTGCACAATAGATTGAGAACAGATGGGTGGTAGAAAATGCTCTGACCTAAGCTGCAAAAACCAGATGCTGCAATACTGGATAATGAATTGTGTTTAATGCACTGATGGATGTGTATTGCACCAAAAGAGCGTTGGAGAATTTAAACATCTTCCATCAATATTTTGGTAATCCATGCAGTATTACTTAACAAATTCATATGCAAGATAAAACCAAGATTATTACAACATTGGATGGGAGGAAAACTACTGCGCCCACCTACACGGTGGTTTTAGGATTAATTGTTCTCTGCGGAGAACAATTAATGAGGCATTGCTTCCTGTGTAGGATGTGCCTGAGCATACAGAGGGAGAGTTTTAGTTTTCACTACTTTTTATGTTTGGGTAGGGTATGTTAGGTTTCTTTCATGTTTACTTTATGTATTATTTTACTTTAATGTTTTTTTTAGAGTGATAAAATTGTAAATCTCAATCTTTTTCAATATTTATTCGTTATTCCCATTTCTTTATAAAAACCTTTACGTTGGTAAAATCTGATGACAAATACCACCTGGTTGGTGCATTTCATTTCCTAATGTTTAAACTGGAAGTTTTCCTTTCAACCAAGTGAGACGCTGGCATCATGGGTATAATTGAGGGTCTTGATCATTTAAAACTTAAGCCATCATTAAACTGAATCCACAAAGCATTTAATTACCGACTTTCCTGGCAGACGGTTACAACACCAAGCAGGGATCTCACGACCCAACAACGTAAAAAAAACAATCCAGCATGATTGTTGGCTTCAGATCCGGAGGGATGTTGTAAAACGGCCTTCTGAAAAGGAGTCACTGCACAAGCAATTCGCCACTTGTTTCTAATTTACACTGCGTGTCATTTCGGGGTCCTTTTCTGTGTCCTTCAAGTTTGGTTTGCAGCTTTAAAGATATATATATATATATATATATATATATATATATATATATATATATATATATATATATATATATATATATATATATATATATATATATATATATATATATATATATTAGTTATCGGTTTACACCCCTCCTGGCTTGCCCTCAGGCCATGAGCATTTTAAGCATGGTTTCAAAGCCAAGACTAAAACAAGAGAGCTTAAAGAGGAGCCAAGAGGAACCTGCAGGATAGTTTCCTATTCAGCCAACATCAGCTCAATAAGAGGACACTGCTGCTTCTCTGAACACACACACACACACACACACACACACACACACACACACACACACACACACACACACACACACACTTGTTGAGCACAATGATCCTGCTGTTTGGTGCAAAGGGAGCTCTATCTGTGGCAGAGGACAGGATGTTAGGAGAGACCGGGAAAGTTTGATAAACAGAACCGACGCTCAGCAAGGACAGCCAGAGGGAGGAGGGGACTCCTTTGAAAATGATTCTGCTAATGAATAACATCTTAATCTTTTGTTCAAGGATTTTTTTTTTTTAAACCAAGATGCACAAGCCTGAATTTATTGCAAATTTTTTTCAGTCCAGACCAAAAGGAAATCACATAAATAGGTTAGATATGCTTTGCCAAAGTGTTTGCCCCCTTTGCAAGTTTACTCGATGTGATAGGTCAACTGAACGCACTGCATAATCTCCTGTACTTGGCCACCAAAAAAATAAACGCATGGAGAGCATCTATCTTCCCAAAAAGTTTATTTGTTCAAATTCAGTTTCAATCTCAGTCTACGTTTCCATACATCGAGTTTACCTTGCTTTTAAACGTGTGTGTCAAATCCTTGAGGGCGACGATTATGACCACAACAGTTAATTGCAGGCAAACCCTCAAACACACTGCTTCCTTGTTTCTATGGGAAACTAAAACTAAATCAGTGAAGATATCAGGAGGAACAGAACCTCCACAAGTCTGGTTCATTCTTAGGCAACGTCAACACAGCAGTTTTCGAAGCTCAGTTTCAACTTGTCGCAAACGATTATTTAAATTAGACTTTTTCGTGAACTGTTTACCCGCATGAAGACCCCGCATGTTTACGGAAGTAACAATAGATTATCTCGTCTGTGGTAGGATTTTTGAGAAGTTGAGGAATGGGCGTCAACCGCATCATCACAAGTTCAGTAAAGGATAAAGTTAGCTAATCATAAATAAAACTGAAAAACTCTGCACTGCTTGCTTCAGACATTGTTTACGTCCAGATTTAGTCTCTTTGTCTGATGCAGAATCATGATGAGTGTGTTGCATCAACAACGTAACAGTTGTGTAAATTGCAACTCAAGACTGCAGACGCTGTGAACACAATTAGGCATATAGATCTGGTTTAGCAAAACATATGGAAGAGCACAGTTGGGATTATTGGGAGGTTAAACGATCGGAACTGGTCCCTTTCATACTGCCATTAAAAAGTTGAAAATGGGCAAAAATAAAATTTCTTTTGGCAGTTGGTTGCAGTTGACAGCCTTCACCACGATTTACAGACACCTATGACGTGACAATTTACTTATTTAGACCATTAGGGAAAAGCTGACATGCTAAAGAAATGTCTAAACAGTACATTAAACCAGTCTTGTAACCAAAATGGACTGAAAAGTAACTCCGAGAGGAAGAAGGCAACTTTAAAAACTGGATCAAAGTTTACAAATGATCACAGGAACAAAGATCTCAATTTTGAAAACATGTTCTTGATGAAACTAGTGTTTGGCTTCAATGATCACTGTTACATTTGAACGTCATAAAGTAGACATCACAAGGAAATACCATCACGTAAAAATCTCCAGGCTTCAGCCCACAAATTTAAAGATTGGCCACAAGTGATTCCTCCAAATAAAAAATGAGCCTAAAAATGGCGAAATTATGTACAAAGCTGGATAAGGACATAAAAGTCTTTACTATGAAGCCCCGACCTCATTCTGCCAACAGAGTTAGTCTGGCGACATCAAGAGGAAAGGACCAAATCTCCAGTAAACTATGCTGGGAGGAGTAAGGAAGGAAGGCCAACATGTTAGACCAGTCAGGTTTTCTTGGAGGTCGTTCTGGTTCCTGGGCTTTGAATAAAAGCTGTTTTTCTGCACGGCTCAAAGTAAGAGAGAAAACTGAACGATCAGTCGAAAGCGGATTCCTAATTTTTTTGTAATGAACACATTTTAACAACTTTTAACAAATGGAAGTTTCTGTTTGTTGCCTTCGTTCACAGAAACAGCTCGACCATGGCCTCACTCTTTATTTTAAAAACGGCAGCATTAAACCCTTGGATTAGATTATTCTATCCGTGGAGTCTTTAAAACTCAAGTTTTGTGATTTACCAAATTAGAGGCTACAACTGGAAACCAACTTTTGGTTACGGCCAACTGTTGATGATAAATGCACGGTTGCCCAAAGTTTGAAAACACATGAACTGAATCAAAATTCAGGAATGGTGGAAACACAAAGTTAAAAGGTACGAAATTGTGCAAATTTGAATTTTATCGAATAAAAACGAATTTCTTTTGGGGCGGGGGGTTGGTTTATGGACAAGACTGCAGGATGAATACTTATATCTTTTTAAATGTTTAACTACATTAGAGAGGGGTCTTGATGCTAATCATGTATCTAACGTCTATGGTCTTCCTCATTTGTTGAGAGAGAACAGGTCAATCGTCACAGCAGCGGATTTATGCTGAATATGGGGATACGTTTCCTTTCTTTCATCTCAAACCCAACTCGGAGTTCACATGATGAAATAAGGAGAGAAATGAGTGGAATGTGGAACTGTGCAGTGCAGATTTCAACACATAAAGCGAGCGCGCTGCAAGCAGACACTTGCCGCCGCGTCAGTGCGCGAAAGCGTGCGTGTGTGGCCTGTGTGCGTCTCTAATCCCTTTGAAAAGGCTGGCTTTAACTGGCCCAGAAATCGGATGTTTTCTCATTCGAGCGTTTCCCAGACACACCTTTCTCCCTCTCTCCTCCTCCTTCTCCTTCTCACCAGCCTCCTTTTTCTAGTCTGAACCTTTCATTCTTTTCTTCTTATTTAGCCTATCAATTTCAATCTCTCTCTCTGTCCCCCATAATTTCTTTTGCATTTGTCTCTAACTACGTTCCCTTGAAAGGATTTTTTTTTTTAAACAATTTAGACGAAAAGATGTAAGCTTCAGCTTCTCCTCCCCTCCTCCTCCTACCCTGTAATATAGACACAAATGCTCACAGCCTTGGGGCGGAATAGTTAAGAAGGAATGTGAAGTAAGTCTTCTTTAGGACTTTGAATGAACCAGAAGAAGAAAGAAAAAGGGAGAACATGAGAGGGGGAAGGGAAGAGGACAAAGATGGAGCGAGAACCAGTGTGAGAGGGAGAAATGGCTCTGAGCTGCAGGTGTTGGAGCTAATTTCTGTCTCTATCCCAGCTACAAATGCAACTGTGCCTTTGGACTTCAAAGCATGAGATGAATCACAGAGAAAAGAAAAAGAGCTGCAACTTAAATATGATATTATATGGTTTCTAAAGCATTTTATAGGCTAGAGAAAAAAGCTTAAAGTCCGATTTCTGCGTGCTTGTCGTGCTCGTCTGCGTAACTTGAAATTTCAAAGGAAATAAAGAGAAAGGGGCAGAATAATCAGCTGAAAGGCACACATCCCCATGCCTCTCAGGTCCTTCATCCCGCCCACAACACACAAGCTTTTCATTCTTGTATTTTTTTCCTTCCCCTTATTTACTCCAGTGAGACGCTTGCAAGGAAGACGCACATTCACTCTGTTTGGAGAATAACCCAACATAGACAGCTGGACTTTCTCTAAAATAATTCAAGAAAAAAAACAACTAAATAGTTGCAGGAAAAGGATTTAAATCAGCAATTTTTTTAAATTTCATTATCCTTCTCTTTGCTTTAAGGTAAACTTGTGACAGCTTTAAACAGAAGAGACGGACAGATTCACTCTGAAGGCTTTGCAAAGAAGAAACAGGAGCCAGATTTAAAAAAGGCAGCAATAATCTGCACAGCTGTTGGGTGAAGGGGAAAGAGGAACAGACAGATAAGGAAGGAAAACGAGGTGAACATGTGCGAAGGACAAGGAGAGGAGGACAATCGAGACTGAGGAGAAGGAGAGCGTTCAAGTTGAAGGACGCGGCGGATATAAATACAAAGTGGAGACAAAACCCAGAAGGACACCTGTCGTTAAATTAAAGGCAATGGAGAAGCAGCGAGAAAGGAAGAGAGGCTTGAAATGAGGGGAGACGATAAGCGAGCTGAGCTCGACTGAAGTAAGAGAAGGTTTCTTCATCATGATTTTTTCAGGTGGTTTCCTACAATCCAACGACCTGCACGGGAGGAGCAACTTTGTCCCAGGATAGAATGAGAAGTGGAGCTTAAACCGACGCAACCTTCCCGTTCCTCCTCTGCCGTCCTGCCGTCACATCAGCCGTACAAACGTCCTCCCTCTCCCCCTCTCCATCCGCTCACTATGTGGATACCAGCTGTGCTCCTATGGATGCTTAACTTCAGCTATTTGTGCTCAGAACAAGACTACAAGGACTATTACCAAACTGGAGACGGGAGCGTAGAGGTAAGGCATGCCTCTTTTCTAAGTTCACCCCAGAGTTGTACATTTCAAACCAAAACAGATCACAGACTTTGACTGATCCTTACTGAAAGGCATAAATGATGCCTTTCAGTAAGGCAGAGCTCTCTGAGAAAGAAAAGCTGTATTTACATTATAAATATCCCTGGTTTAAGGATTTTCTTTCAGCAGAGAAGCAACTTAAAACACAAACAGCGCTAGTCAGAGAGAAATGCAGATAGGAACAGACAGGATTCCCCAGAATCTGCTGTTTAAAGCATTAAAATGTTACCTGTGTAAAGACTGCAGGCTCCACAGACCAAAGACAGGCTGGCCAACAATTATTACTCCAAGAACAACCAGTAGGATCAGCATGCAACCACTGTACCTGATTTCAGTTCGATATCAGATGGACACCAAAGAGGAACACTTCACTTCTAACTTGATAAAGTACTTGCAACGGAAAGCTTTCAAAGACCAAAATTAGACATACAAATTGGATGAAATGGAAACAGAAATTAAGCTTTAAAGTCTGGTGACAACACACGCGCACAAAAAAAAAAGAAATACATAAGCTGGGAAGATATTTAGGATAAGAGGTACATTTACAAAGCAAGACAGGAATCGCATCTATGTAACAGATGAAAAACACTGAGTGTTGTTTAATAAAGTCGTGATGTTTTTGTTTTTTTGCATAAAAGCAGCTAAAAACATTGTTCTCTGAGAGATTAGCATCTCAGCTATTAAAGATCTGCATATAGTGGTTAGATACCATTAAACTGGCCTGATAGATCATTGCTATAGCTAAATTACAGGCTCTATTTAACCAAATGTTGCACACAGAACTCCCTTTATTGTACATCTATGACTTGGGATGGAATTTAGTTTGCAGAATAAAAAACAGCAACAAACAGGAGATTTTGTTTCAAAGAGAAACAACTGAAAATTACACACTATAGAGTCTAAAACTGTTTAACAAACATGCATTTAAACCCCCTGAGGCACAAGACAACGCTTCAAAATCCTCCATAGTGGCCTTTTTCGTCAGATTCTGTTGCTTGTGCCTTATTTGTTTACTTTTATAGATGGATTTCTGATGTAGATGCAATTCATTAAATAAACTAGAGCTTAGATTTATGCTAGATTTAACAAGTTGGAATATTTTTAAATATATCAACCATTACACTGTTTACACTTTTTTAAGACAGATGGTGTTGCCATATAAATATGGACATTAAAATAAACAGGAAGTAGTCTATTTTTACTGGATCAGAAAATGTACTTTGCAAAGACAGACAACTGAATTTATCAATAACTCAATTCAACGGATACACAAGCAGACCGACTATTCAACTTAGTTAAAAAATAATTTTTTTTATCCCCAAAAGAATTTTTTTTTTTTTTTTTTTACCTGACTCTAAATAGCTTCAATTTCTTCACAAAGGAACTCCAGTAGCAGGCAGTTGTATAGTCTATGACTGAAGACACTGCTGCTATAAGACACTCTTTTGACTGACGCGAGGTGCTAACAACTCGATTTTGGGCATCAGAGAAGATTTTCCACAGAACATGTCCTGCAGGACACCCTCAGTCGTTGTCAAACACTGCTAATCAACCTCTTTTGCTTTTTCTGCTTCCCTTAGAATCTCTCCCTGGCTGTATGCTTAGAAAACAGGGAGTTGTTGAAATAAGGGATATGATGCTTGTCCATTAATAAGATGACCTCCTCCTCTCTCTGATCTTCAGTTAGACTCTTATATAATTTGGGGTATTGGTTGAGCTTTTGACAACTATATATAGCCTAAAGCAAGAAAAATCAAAAAACTCAAAGGTCACATACAACGTCCAAAAATTCACAAAAGTCCACATTTATGCCTAAATCTAAACCAAAGTCCAAAGTAGAAACAATCACAGTCCTTTCACTGGTGAACATAATTAATGCTCCTAGAGGGTCAACAGACGAATCAAACCCTGTTTTAATGACGTTAGCTAGCAGGATGTAGTTTTTGGGTTTTAGGCTGTTCTTATGTTCATCCTTATCAGGAGCTTTGTGTTTACAAAGCAGGAAAATGAGCTACTGGGAAACAAAGTGGGGCTGAAGTGGAGATTTACAGATACAAGGCAGCTTAGTACAAAGAACTTGCTCCACTTCTTGGTAAAACTGAGGACATATGCGTAGGAGGGGATCTCAACCCACCAGCGTCGTCTTGAAGACATTTCAAACACAAGTTCTAAAAGGTGTCATTCCAGGTTGAGCCTCATGTGTAAATCTAAACAACACTTTCAAACATGTTGTTTCTAATAGAAAACGGACTGAGTGATGAATGTATGGGTGTGTGTAAATGTTTGTGTCTTGGTGCCAAAAGTGCATCATTTTGGACACACCCCAGAGTCCCATAACCTCATGTCTATGACCTCATGTCATGCGATCGCTTAACAATACAAGGGAGAACCATGAATACGTAAAAGACGAAGCATGAGAGAGCTATGAGGGAAACGAGCATAAAACGACAAGCCTCAAGACGTTGTCACGTAAAGAGTTGGACCACTAAACTGTTTAATATTAGACCATTTTACTCAGCAATGGTTGCTGCACTATATTATATCCTGCATCCAGACTTTATGTTAAGATTCGGTCACACACTGAGAACAGTGGAGCTGATAAGAGTTCTTTAAAAAAATGACAAGCCATAAAGCAGTTCTTGAAGTATCACAAAGACGTAGCAAGATCTGGATCCCAAACCAATCAAGCACTAAGTAGAAGCTTAGAGAAAATAAATCCATTGATGTGCGATAACTTTCTTCGTCTAAATAAAGACAAAGCATGGATAGATTTAAAGAGGACTCAGGAAAGAACACGTACAGCAAGAAACTGCTGATCAGACGCAGAAATTCGTGTGTAGACCTGAACCATCAGAGACACATAAAGACAATTACAAAGTCAGGCTTCTATCACCTCAAGAACATTTTCATGACCGAAGGATTAACGTCCTAGAAAGACCGTGAGAAACGTATTCATGCGTTTATCTTTAGGGTCGGCACAGGTCTGAATTAAAAGTAAATCCGACAGAAGGGGCTGATTTACAACAAGGAAAACAAGGAAAACCTCACCCCAGTTCTGAAGTTCTGCAATCAAACTGCTCAAATTTAAGATCTGAAAAACCAATTTCTTAATAGCTGAAACCAACAATTTAAACACAAACATTTAACTTTAAAACTTGTTATTCGGAAAGTCACACAATGTTCTTGCCTTAAACTTGTGATCCTTTCACAGAATTTACACTGTGAAACTGGATTATAATCCATTTAATGCAGAACTTGTTAACCTTTAGAAATATTTAATAAAGCTTTGGCATTGTGTAATGATGGGAAATAAGCCAAACAAATGCAGCAGCAGCACCTCACTTCTTGAAATATTAAGAATCTACAAGGTTTATTTTTTTTTTGTGTGCCTCAGAACTTAAAGCAACATTTAAAACTTTCACTGAAGATCATTTTAAAATGAGCCTCCATATGTTTCTGTTGTAAATATCAACTATGATTGAATAAAATATACATTTTATTCAATTAAAAGTAGTTAAAATATTTATTTATTCCAGCAAACTATGGAAATAAAAGTTGTCACTCGTAAAAAGGCCTTATACTCCCGACAGGAAAGAACTCCAGTAGCAGCCAGTCTTCCAATGGATCTCAAGAGGCCTCTGTCTGAAGATTGCTGCTGAATGAATCATGACTGCCATAAGATGGTAACAGCTTAATATCAGAGCAGCAGCAATATTAGTTTTCAAATTGAAAGATGATGATTAGACTCTCAAATTCCTGAAACAATGAGCAGAGTGAGAAGAGAGTTTAATTCAATTTTCTGTTAATTGTAATTGGCTAAGATCTTACCCCCTACTCCAACATCACTCTACCCAACTTTTCTGTTTCTGTTGTCTTGAGAGGAAAACTTTGTGCCGTTAGATGTGCTTTACACTCGTCTAGCTTGTAATTGTTGCTTTTAAACTGGTTAGGGTTTTTCTCCAAGAAATGGTAAACTTGAAGTCCATGAAGTGCATCAACTTACTAAACGTCTTACCATCGACAATGGCCAATGGCTTCATGTCTTTTTCAATCATTTAGCCAATTTACTGCATAATCATCACCTTCTCTCCTTCCTAAACACACATTCTGGCAGAGCCATTGAGGGGATTAAGGTGATAACAAATGGAGAACGTTGACTGTCTATTTTGAAACAGTAACTAATGAAACCCACTTCATCAGTTTTAAACTGTTTTACTTTCCCGTCTGTTGCGTCTGCCAGCTTTGTTTCTCCTAAAACTACCAGCTGTCTCCGCTTAAGAATGAGCAGCTTTGCCCTCTTCTGGAAGCATACTGCAAAAGTGAAAGAAGATCTGAGTGGATGTTATCAGTTAATCAAATAACTTAATTATAAGTCTGTTAATTGTTGGGATCAACCTTTCTTATGAAATCCAAATGGAGCGTTGGCTGCATGGAATCTCAAACTTAAATGAATCAATGGGGATTTGGAGTCCCACTCTGCTGGCATTTGTCAAGGCCATCTAATTAAATTTAGATGTCCTGGTCAGGGGGATCTCAAAACTGTGGGAATATAATGCAGAGTAAAGCTATGAGAAGAAATAGAGGAGAATGGAAGTAAATATTGGAAGGAAAATGTGTTGCGAGAGATTTGAGAGGGAGAGGCAGAAATGAGGAGATAAGTAAGGATCTGGTTTCTGTTAAGATAATGCCAGCTGAGCCAGTTGGCCTCTTCTTACCCTGTGAACCTAAGGAACCTCTGCAATTCCCAAAGGAAGTACAAAAAAGAACAAAAAACAATTAGGTATGGAACATGACGAACACTCCTCTGACATTTCGAAACCCAAGGTTGATACAGCAGCTTCGATTACCCACTCCGTTAAACAATTATTCTGCTATCTTCCATCTACTGTTGCTCTGCGGACTATAACGGAGTCATCCGTCTTCACGGTAGAGAAACCTTCACAGGAGTGACTCACACAGAGAACGTTTTTAGCGAATAATGTCAACCGTGAAATTAGATTTCCTGTGTGAAATTTGTTGACATTATATTATCAATGTGTGACCATAATGGGCCATGAAATTAGCAAGAACGGCATGATAACAGGAAATCCAAGCTTCTTCTTTAAGGCGGTTTTACAGCAATTGTGACAAAAAGCTAAGTGTATTTTCAGGAAAACTTAACCTGAGCTGAATCTGAGTTTTTTCTAAAGCAGCAACAAGAGTGCGCAGGTGAAAGAAGAACAAGCGTGTTTTTAATTACCAACAGTAGCCGACAGCGACATGTTACAACACATTGGTAGCTGAGGTATTCATTGTTGATCCTGCGCAACTGGTGGAGCTTAATTCATAAACTCAGCCATATCTAACAGTTTTACTATAAAAAACTAAACTTTGGCAGAATTATTTGGTATATAAAATAATAAAAAGTTTTTTTTTCTAGAGTATTTTATCTAGATTAAACAGTGGCCTGCAAGAGTATTTGATCTAGTTAACACTTTTATCACACAAAGTTGTGTTTAAGTGTTGAGATTAAGGAAAATAATACATGGTGTTTAACGTGTTTTACAAACTTTATCACTCTCTCTACTTTGATACTGCTAAGGGATAGAAGTAATTTCTACCAGAAAACAAACAAAAAAAATTGAAAAAGAGATCCACAGTTATCGGACCTATATTCACTTTTTGGTATGCAAAGTTAAAAAAAAGGTCTGCATTTCAAGTTGTAGAGGCTGAGTCTCGAAACAATATAGTTCCTATTTGTGTAATCCACAAATCTGACATTTAAGAAAGAGCTTAAAAAAAAAGACATAATGAGACCCATTTAAATTAGGAGCCTTAAATGCTTAAACAGCATGAGTGGATTCTTCAGCTGAGACTGGGAAGCTGGCCGGCATTCCTTGCTTCCTGTGAAGAAACCTGTTAAAGGCTGCGGAGGTTCACATTCCGGCAACAACAACTCTAAAAATGCAACCAGAGCTACAATCCAGCGGTTTAGAATCAAGTCTAGCCATGTGACATATAGCTCTACCCATTTGAAAGCAGCATCAATGCGAGAAAATTAAAGTTTCAGTAGAATAAACTGTAGAATCCCATCATAAATCTCTCCCTGAATCCAATTTTTGCCTTCTTATCCAACAATACAAGAACCTCAGGTGTAAGATTTTATAAACAAAGTCTATCCTGATTTCTCCAGGCTCCAACCCAGTCAGATGACCAGTCCAGTTTGGAGACTGTGACCAGTGTGGACCAGCTGCTGCAGCTCTACTACCCTGATTACACTTTGATCCAGCAGTGCATGAGGAAAAGATCATGGCAGTCCTCCGCTTCTTCCTCCTTCCCTTCCTCGCCTTTCTCATCCTCCTCGGCGAGCCCGTTAGTCCGTTCCAACGACGACGATGATATGTGGGTTCCAATGCGAGAGGAGCCTCTTTACAGGGTGGACGGAACTTTAGCAAGTAATTAAAATACAACAAAAAAAACTTGTTTTCTAACCATTAAGACAAACAAATCAAGGTAGTTGATCCTGTTTTCAGTAATTCTGGAAGAGATCCAGAGGACGTCATGCCAGCCAAGGGAGGTGTGCGTTGAGGTGGCCAAGGAGTACCCAGAATCCACCAGTCAGCTGTATCTGCCTCGCTGTGTGGCGCTGCACCGCTGCGGTGGATGCTGCGGAAACGAGGCTTTTTATTGCACCAACACGAGCTACGCTTTCGTCAATAAGACGGTGAGTAACTCCTGGCTTTGACTAGACCCCTGAAAACCTCTACTTTGTTTCAGCTGCTTAGCCGTGTAGTTTTAAGGGTTGTCTTGGATCACAGAGTGAGTCCAAAGTCAGAGGCTCCACCGCTTAAAGAAAAATCCTATGATATGAAAGGATGCGAGACACCTGAAAACCAATCAGTGTACATGTGGATACAGATGTATACGTCATATCATTTGATAACACATGTATATCACATATATATATATATAAATATACATGTGAATCGTATTTCCTCATGTGTATCACATATTTGTACGTGTTATATGAGTGTATGGCTTATTTACATGTTTACAAATGTATATAACATATTTCCAAATTTATATAAATGATGCATGTATGTATATATGTATCATAGTTTCACATATAGGTGTGCATCACATGTTTTCACATGTGCATCATATATTTCCACATATAATACAGATTTTTATCTTAAAATATATAAATGTGTATTTCATACTTTCACATATTACACATGTGTATTTCCAAATGTTTACATATGTGTATAATATATCTACAGGTTTACAAATGTGTATCATAGCTTCACATGATATACATCCTATCACTAACTTTACTTATGGCACACGTGCATTATATTTTTCATATTTCAACATATGATACACGTGTATCAAAATATGTATATATTCACATGTGAAATATATATTTCACATGTGATACAGATGTATATATTGTATTTCAACTGGATTTGCTTTTGTATTGCTAATGTATAGTTGTTTGCACATGTGTATCACATATTTCTAAATCTTTACATGCATATCATAGTTCTACATATATTAAACATTTGCAGCATATAAAACATGTATTTTCACATGTGAAATGTTTGGCATTTTTCAGCAAGCGATGCTTAAAAACCCAAATCTCAATTTTCTAAAACTGGTTGTGTTTGTCGGGATTTTGTTTTTGCACGTTTTTTACTTTTATTTAATTTTTTTAAAACAAACTTAAAAAAAAGAGAAAGTAATAATAACTCAACAATAACGCCATGTTTACCAGCTTGCCTTCGGCAATGTCATGGTTGCTAGGCAACAGGACACACGCCAAGCTGAGAGCGAGACACTTGCGGTCCAGCTGCATAAACACTGAGCTGGACATTAAGGTCTAAAATAATGGTTTAAAACAGTCTTCATCTTGGTATGGAGCAACGTTAGGCGCTCTATCAGTTATGGTAAGTTGTTCCACCAACTTTTTCGTTGCCTTTGCTTTTTTGTCAAGTTTTGGTCGAATTTCTTCGATCAGGCCATGACATGTAACTTTTAGAGAGGTTTTAGCCTAATTCTTGTTTTCATGCAGGTTCTGTTTAGGTGATTTCTTTACTCTGGAAGGCTTGTTTGTGAACTCAAACTAGAAAATTTATCAATCGATTTTAAATTCAGGTGTAAAGGTTGGATACATTGCCTTGATATCGTTTTTTGGATCTTGAAGGAAAACGACTTGAGTAATTTGCAGCACTGTAAATCTGGTACATCACCGCTTTTGCATCTCAAAATCCATCTGGACACTGATATCAATTTTCTAAATTATGCATCTGGTTCGACTGCAGAAAAACCCGCCCTGTGCCGGCGGGAATAGGCCGCGACTGAACAAGGCATATAAACTCACGTACAGCTGCACAAAGGACTCGAGTTGCGCCTATGCGGCTGAAACACAACCCTAAACATCTGTAAACCTTTCATCTTTCTCACTGCCAGCTGATGGAGCTGTCCCCACCCAGGATGGACCGCACCGTCGCCATGGTCACGTTTATCAACCACACCTCGTGCGAATGCCTGGCCAAGCGGCCGCTCCACTCCATCATCAGGCGAGCGGCGACAGATCATCTGTGAGTAAGAGGACCTGCTGACGTCTGTTCCCGCCACAGCTGACTCACCGTTCATGCCGTGCGTTGTAAAGCAAGTGTGAATGTTTGTGTCTGAAACGTGTAGGTGTTCCCCTCCTGAGCTGCCCTGTGCCTCGGGATCATTATGGGATCCAGTCAACTGTGTCTGCATCTCTGCGGACACGATCACCTACTCTCAAAGACAAACAGGTGGGGGAAGAGATCATCTAGACCAGGGATCCTTTCTAAGGTTGTGTTCACACAGTCCACAAACGGCCAATTCCAATGTTTTTATCTTCCAAAAAACAAAATTGTGCCAGCTAGGTACGTCGCACTAAACCGGATACATATCCAGTAGTTTAAAAGCCGTCTGAACGCATTTTTATCCAACTTTTATATATTTATTGTATGACATGAATCATAATTCTGCACCAGAAGAAGTCATAAGTGGTGAAAAACATATCTAAAGTAAGTAGTACCAATATTATATCTTATTATATACTTGCTGCTGTGTGACGTCTACGTTCTTCATCTACGCGTGCAGGTCGATCACAAGGACGAGTGCTGGCACCCGCGTGTAATTATTGGCATTAACAATCATGCAAAGAGAATCCTGCTGTGTGACCGAAGCCTTAGACTCACAGCTTCAGCACAACCCCACAGATTTAGCTGTCGAGCTACGGTCCTGCAACTTTTAGACGAACCTCTGCTCCAGCACAGCTATCTTATAGAGGCCTTGTAATTAGCCGATTAAGGTACGTCAGAGAATGGATGCATCTAGGAGCTGCAGGAGAGTCACTCTGGAGGACTTTACTAAGACTTTTATATAAGGTTTATGAGTGTTTTTCAGTGGATTTGGCCTCATCTATGGATCAAAATCCTGCTAAAAGATCAAGAGAGTATCCATTTTTCAGGCCTGATGCACGGAGAACTTGAGCCATTAAGCTGGAGATTGTTTGGAGCCCCACTTGTGCAAGTTTCATCCAATCACTCGAATAACAGATTGATATTTAGGTATACTTGACCACTTTTTTTCGATTTAGAGAATCCACATATTTTTTTTGTAGAGCATATCTAAAATATTTGAAGAAAAGGCACCTAGGGAAGCTGAAATATGGCGATACCATGCTTATACTGTCTGGCTTTTATTTCCTTGGCACTTATTGGCTGAATGCAGAAATAAGGAAAACAGTAGATGTTAGCTTCTGTTACAGCGCTAAAACTTTTTCTATTGTGCGTATTGAATGTATATCAACATATATTTGATGCTTGTACTGTTAAAATATGCAGTTATCAGCAATCGTGATTGTCAAAAGTTAGCTGTTAAGAAGTTTGCTGACATGGTGGGGGTCAAGGGAATATTGGTATTAAAAATCCAAAGTTTAGTATTTCTCAGAGTATTATGGGCCTATAGGTTTTAATTGGAAATGTATAAAGTCCGTTTTCTAAAAGTTTTAATTGCACTATAATATAACACATATAAAATATTTATATTATTCTTGTTCAGTTTGACATTCCTGCATATTATCATCTATTACCATGTTTTTAAAAAAAATTAAATTTACCTTTGCATAACAGGCCCCAAAAGTAAAACCTGAAAATGTATAATACTGTTTTCTTTTTTCAAATGAAATATACAAAAGGTAAAATAAAGATACAGATTTTTTAAAACAATTTCCATATATCTGTTAAGTTTTTTCTTTTTTTTTAAGTGTGTGTCCGCCTACACGATTTTAACACCGACTAAGATTATTTAGATTATCCACAGCTCTAAAAAAAACTCAGATGTACAGCCAAGATTCTCCACAATCTGAAAAGACTACCGAGTGAAATGAGGAAGATGATGCCAGACCATTTCAAACAAATCCTCCCGGCCGCAATGTTGATACAATTGAAGCAGGAATGTTTTTTGTGGCATTTTTTCCTGTACAATCATGCACGGCGCCTACTATCATGGAATCTTTACCAACTCCAACCCTTCATACCTGACTTATCACTTTATCAGAGAGACTATTTCTGACACTGCAGGGCACAGATACTAGACACTATGTAAACTGTGCACAGACTTGAGTTTTTAAATGCAAATTCAGGTTATTAAATGTAAACAGAGGAGCAGTCAGCTGAAGAAACAGAAATAATTAGTAGCCCTGTGAGGCTTTGAGCTTTGAAGGTATGAATAGTCTATCAAATTTCATTGAGATTACTTTTTTCAGCACATAAACTTTAAATTTGATCTAAAATACCGTTTTTCTCTTCCAGAGGCGCTGGACTCCGGTCTGCTGGCTCTCTGTGGTCCCAACAGGGTTCTGGAAGAATCCACCTGCGAGTGCGTCTGTCAGAACGGACTAACAGAAGCCAGCTGTGATCCGGGCTGGAAACTGGATCAGAACACTTGTAAGGAGACGTGTTGTTCAAACCGCCCCAATATAAAGTGCCTCAAAAAAGTATACATACCCCTAAACCTTTTTCAGTTTGGCTTCCACGTTCTGCCTGAGAAATGCATGGAGAAATCTGCAGGGTCTTATATAAATGTTACAGACAGAACATTTGCGTTTATATTGAAATTAACAGAGACTTACTAAGGTGACTTCTGAAGCTAGTTTATTGGTGTTACCTGTTTGTGTCATGTTAGTTCTAGTATTTTTTAACATAGGTTTTAGCATACCTTATTATATTTATATTCATTACCTTTTAAAATGATTTTTATTCCCTTACCAAATCTAAATATATATATTTTTTTGCCATGCTGCTGAGACGCATCCGCACAGCACGATGCTGCCAGCACCACTTTATAGTCGGGGTGTTTGTGGTGAGACCAAACATGGAGTCTGGTTCCATCTATTTTCTAAACCTGAAAAAAAGAGGGATTTTGGACAGATCACCTTAGCCAATGCCGCTCTCCACTGATTTTACTTCTTGTGAATGTTAAGAATGTTTTTTAGCTGTATTTGAGAGTTTTTCTTATTGTTAAGGCTAAACAATAGAAAATCTGGTATTACTTGTGTAAATATTGCCATGGCAAACAAGTTGCCAGACATGCTTTTTTTTTTTTTTATTCTTCCTCACATTCTCATTCGTGCTCCCATCACTCTGTGACCTTTAGCGTTTTTAGCAACGTCGATACTCCACAGTGTGAACAACTAGCTAAACATTACATTAGCATGAAAAATTTAATGACGATGTATTCAAAATATATTACGCAGCCCTAAACACTCACTGTGACCTGGTGACCTCTTTCGTATTTATCAATCATTTATCTATTTCTTTCACTTTAAAATAGAAAATCAGATTACTCTTTGACGTTGGTCACAACTGATTTAGTAAAGCAAAGGGTGAAACATCCAAGGGGTGAATCATTTTCATAGGCACTGTTAATTTACTAAAGACCAAAGTTGTCTTTAAAATTGTATTTCTAACCAGTTAATTGTTTATACTTACTTTAAATAAGCAGGTTTAGGCTTTACTGCGAGCGCCTACAGTAAATACAACATTTTGACTCAGATAAAAGATTTAAAAAAAGAAAAGATAAATGTTTGTGGAAATTTTAAACTGGTAAAAACATAAAACACAATATTCAAGGAAGCTTTTAGTTTTTTAACCGCTAAACTGACCTCTCATCTATTTCCTACCAAAGTCTATTTCATGATGGACTGTTTCTTTCCCGTCTGTTTCCTACCCAGGTGAGTGTCAGTGCGAAGGCCAGGGTGAGGGGAAGCTGTGTCCTGCTGGGCAGCGATGGGACAAGGAGCTTTGTGGTTGCGTGTGCGCTGTGGAGTGTCCGAGGAATCAGCCGCTGAACCCCGACACCTGTCTGTGTCAGTGCAGAGAGAGTCCGGACACGTGTCTACTGCAGGGCAAGAGGTTCAACCACAACACCTGCAGGTGAGAGAACCAGGAGCACCGTCGAGTTGATTTAAACATGTTTAAAAAAAATGAAGTGAAATTGCAGTAAGAATACAACAAAAACAATAATAAAAGAAATTAAGGCATATGAAAATTTGGGCAAAAGTGATTATGGTCGTAAAAAAAATCCCGTTCAAAGCAGGTAAGTGAGGGATCTGAGATTTTACCAAATTTCTAATGGGTGATCAACCATAAATCTTGAGAACTATTCAAAACATACTTCATGAAGAGGGGCAAAATATGCTAAGTCACATTTTAAAGCTTTTACAACTCATTTAGCATAAAAAAAGAGGCTCTTAAAGTAATTAACATTAAAATACCGCTTGTTTTTTAAACATGTTTTTTCTATCAGGCCTGCAAGAAACAATTTTATTCATATAAATTCAACTTATTTTTACTTTTAGCACAAAAAAAGAGCAAATTATTTAGCAAAGACTGAAGTTTGTCAGTGTTTATTGTACAAAAATGTATATTTTTTTAAGTTTTCTTTTAAATTTACAAGCAAGCAAAAATGTTGAGACTTATTAGGAGGTGTTTATAATGTATATACACCCTTAGGGGGGCGTACACACACCTTTTCTTTAGCTTTGTATTATGTTGCTTTCACTTATTTATGCATGTTTAAATAATTGTTAAATCTTTCACGGCAGACCTTTAGGTTGCCCTTGACACTTGATTCTTCAATGCGCCACCTAGTGGCAGAAGCAATTAGCAAAGAGCTGGTGGAACTCCTCAAAAACATCCCGAATTACCAGTTTCCAAAAACGATATTATAAGATGCTGCTTCTTCATACAACCAAATAAAAGGTTAGGGAGTTTCTTAAAGGGACACGGGACTATTTTGATCTGAGGAAAAGTAATCCCAGAGCATGATGCTACCCCCAACATATTTCAGTGTGGTTATTGGTTATTGTAGTCTTCTCTTTGTCCGTATATTTTTTTCATATTCCAGCATACATGTGAATTTAATCGATCGTCTCTTCAACTGAAGGTTATACTGGAGGGGATAGCCTGACTAACAAACCAACTAATATCAGCTAGTTTACATATCAGTTACTTTATAAAGAGTAAAAATACAAAATGATTTATTTTAGGATTCAACTTACATACATTTTTACTGACCTTAATGTATCAGAATTATCACATACCTTATCTCTTGATTTCGTGCCTGAATAAGCCTCTGACACTTCGTAAGTATTTAATCATATAAAATTGGTCATGTTAAACATGTTTGTTTTACATTTTTGTGCAGATAACAGTGGTAATGCTAATCATGATAATCAATCCAGTAGCACAGTAGCATTTTTACCCACCCAATGCTAATGGAAACTAGCCTAGTAGATGAGGATGGGTTACTGGTGAGGCCAATGCCAAACATTTCCCCCGCAAGCTTTTGAAGAAACAACTCCTTATGGACACGTCACGCATTCCTCTCAAGAAAGCAAACGTTCACTCTTCTAGTTTTTCTGTTGGTCACTCACATGTTTCATCCTGACCTTTTATAGACTTCGGGCATCCAAAACGTTTGCTTGCGCGTTGTGGTTCCCACAGCCCACATACACTGGATCAACCTTCGTCTGACCTGAGAGGCCCTGCCAAGGGGTCGGGACGGGAAGAGACAGACCGGGTGAACTCACAGAAAGACAGAAAGATGGGAGTGACAGACACTATAAAAACACAACAGCAGACGCCAGCATCCCTGATTTATACTAGTGGCTTTACATGTGGGAAATCGTTCAAGGATATAAAGATGTGACCTTAAATGGCACTTTAATAAACTTAAAGGAACTTAAAATAAGTTATTGGAATTGGACCTCAGTATAGCGCAAATGTTTTGACATATTAAAACAAAAGAACTAGGAATGAAAATATGAAAGAACATCAAACATGGGTTTATTTTCATGTTGATCAGGAAGTTTAGGAAACTTTTCTCTGGTATGCTTCCCATGCAGAATGATGGTACCAGAATGTCCAAATATATAAATATAGGTGAACATTTAATTTCCTGTTTTAGATTTTATTTTGCTACTAAAGACAATCTGAGTTAAAATAAAATGAAGGTTTTAAATGATGTGCCAGCCTGAGAGGGCACTACGGTCAAAAGCCCCGTTTTCTCAGTTTATTGTATTTACATTTTTCTTATAGTGGCTGTAAAAAAAAAAAAAGATTTTTATTTTTAGGTCAAAGCAAAGAAAGATCTAGTGCAAATTGAATGCTTCATATTATTGTCTTATGCATTCAAGCAGATTTATAATCTTAAAATCCAGGCAACCAATGTCCTTATTAGTTGACCTTGAGTCTGTTGAAGCAAACACATATCAAAGCATTGCAGGAAACTCATTGACAATCTCTTGAACTCTACACCAAACAGGAAGTCAGCCATCTTGGACTGGAGTCCATCATTCAATACCGTCTTTAACTATTAATTAAAAGCCAATTTAAATACAAATAAAACCTTTATAAAAATGTATTCAAGACTATCTTTAACTATTAATTTAAATACAACTTTTATATAAAGGTTATGCAGTATCTTATGAAACTAACATATTTAAGCAAAAAGCGTCATTTTTTTACATTGTGGGGACTTTGTAACAATTAATTTCCAAAATAAAATCATTTTTTAACAGTTTTCATGCCTTCAAAATCTTTAAATTTAAATAATTTCAGTTTCAAACCAACATTTTATGGGCATTGTCATCTAAACCATCCTCAACCGCCAAACAGATTTCAAACAAGTATGTCTAAAAACAAAAAAAATTTTAAGTATCTAACTTCAATATTAGTCATTAATGTTTCTTTTGAATATCAGCTAAAAGTGTGCGTTGAAATGAACAAAAAACAAGGACGAATTTACTTCTCTTTCCGCAACTGCTGACAGGTTTTTAGGTCGTCAATCAATGTAACGGTTGTTAGCTCCTGATTAGCATGCTAACACCAGGTGTGGCCAAAGACGTGTTGAGTTCAGGTGTCGCAGTAAAACTGTATAATGGGTTAAACCGCTCTCTTAATGAGCCTTATTCTATAATAAAAAAATAAGTTTCCTTTATTTCCATAGGACGAGCATGAAATTGTATTTTTTTTAAAGGAAAAAACTAATACTTTTGTTTCCAAATAAGTAGTTTACATTATAAATTCCGATTTTGTATAAATCTCCGGAGAAAGCCGAAAGCGAGCCGAATGTTTCCGTCCCTTTTTTCCTGTTTATGTTATGATTAGGCTTAATTTGCCCAGATAATTCAGTTAAACGTTTACAATTGGAAACACTTGAATCAAATAATTCGTGTAATAACTATAACAAAAATATATAATGCATCTTAAAAGCAATTTAACATTAGCCAACAACTTTTTTCAAAAAACTTTTAACACATATTTCTTTCATTTAACTTTTTTGGGTGGAAATAATTAGTTTTCAATGGCAGGGTTTCAAGTTTCATCGTCAGGGTGCCTTTTCAGCAGACAGGGGGAAAAAAAGGCATTTTTTATTGCTTACAATCACTCTTTGTATTGTTTAGTCTGACTGAACATCTGGTCACAGTAGTTAGTCCACAGGCTGCTGCACACCTGCTGGGATTTTAAAGAGAAGAGTTTCAAACTGCACCCCTCTCTGGAAAAAAAATGCTCGTTTCTCTTCCCTCACACAGAATCTTTTGATGCACTCGCAAATAAAACTTGGATTGATTTTCATCCAAGAAGGATGTGGAGATGTGAATAATGTATAGTATGCATTTCAGGGGAATATAATCCCCCCCCTTGTGTTTGGGTTGTGTCTTTCTTCTGTTCCTCATCCCAACCTCACCCCCTTTTAAAAATCCTGCTCCTTCCCTTCTGTTTTTAAATCCACCTTTTGTCTTCATCGCCCACATTTCTTCCTCTCATCCTCTTTTATTCTCTCTCAAGTTGTTACAGGCTTCCATGTAGGAAACCCAGAAGAGAATGCCTGGATGGATATTACTACAGCAGCGAGGTCTGTCAGTGCATTCCCAAACACATGAAGTGGAATTACCAAACAGGAAAGTGAGGAAGAGGAGCAAAGACTGGGATTAGTCAACCTTTAACCATGAAAATGTGGGGAGAGCTGGAAGTGAATCCACATACAGACGGCATTACAAGCTGCGTATGTGGGAGGTTTTACCCACCTCTGCTGAGTCACGTTTCCAAGGAACCATCTCAAATGGCGTTCGTGTACTTCCCTAGAATGAAAGCAAACGCAAAGAGACGCAAGTATCCGGTAGAACTCCTAAATAAATAAAAGAGGAAATGAACACATATTTGATTCTTTTCAGGATGCAATGTTGTGTGGAAAGCCCCGTTGAGTCTGACTAAGGCACCGCAACAAGGTGGGATGGGAAGCCGACTCCAGGGCGGGCATGCGACGTGTTGCAGCAAGAAGAATGCCAACAACCAAGCTGCTGAGGAGCTGCCGCTCATGCCTGTGCGAAATGGAATGTGGATAAGATAATAACAGACCCGGCCGCATGCCCCCCCACCCCAAAATGAAAGGAAAAAAAGAATAAAAATCACCTACAGTGAATCTGCAAAGTAAAGATCCCACCAGAACATAATTTTAAATCAGACCACAGTAAATAATGTGGAAGAAATGTGATGCAAATAGATTTAAACCAAAGACTGCTGCAACAAATGCTCAATCCAGTTGTGCACACTTGCTGTCGAACCGTGTTGAAACTTCTCCTAACAGATTCACCTGTCTCCCATTGGATGGTCCGGGATGCTGATGAAACCAGAAGTTTACATACATCCGATTAAAAGACGATGTCAACGTTCTTCCTCACAGATGTAAAATCAAACCAAACTTACTATATTTTAGATCAATTAGAAGTAACTAAATTATTTGGATTTGCTAAATGCCACAATAATGGTTGCAATAATTCATTTACTAATCTCTTGGTAGTCAAAAATCTTAAATACAGAAGGATTAGTCTGTTTGAACAATGAGGAAAACCCTGCATAAGGTTGTGGTCTTGGAAACCCCCTATAGGTTCATTTATATATTTGAGGCAAACTTAAGGCCACTCCTGAAAACACTGAGGATTCTAACTGATGTAAAAAAAGAGAAATGTGGTCCGTAGAAAGTTTCACAGTGGTTGATTTTATTTTTTTTCATCACAAATTGTCCTTTTTTATTTTTTTACAGGAGTCTGTACACTTTTGATTCTTTACGTTTCCTTTTCCATACCAGGATGAACCCGTTTGGTTTTTCTGGTTCTAATTTATCTGTTCCCGCTGAGTAATTTAATAATTTTTTTAAAATATATATTTAATGTTTTTGTATTTAAAGAACAAAAGACAAATGAAATTTAGCAGATGGAGTTGTGAGTGGCTGTACATAACTGTATTTAAATCACAGTAACGAGAGAGCGATGTTATTGTTTTAAAGTGAAGCAAACAAATGAATTATAACAGTCTGTGCACTGCTTATTCTTTTGACTCACATAAACAGTGCTAGCTATTTAAATTGTCATAGTGCTTAATGCTTGGGAGGAAGAGTGATTGCAGAGTACTAAAGACTGTATTCAGTGGTAGTTTCCCTAATTTGGCCATATACCAATGAATCAAAATGCAATAATCTTCAATCGTGTGCGGGATAAAGCAACTCTTAATTGGCTGCATTAAAGCTAGAAAACATGATCAGGATGCAAATAATTAAACGTCTCCTCTGTGGTTGTTTGTGTCCCCTTTCATAATGCCGCCCGGGGAAACTGCCCATATTTAAAAAATGCCACTGGTTGTATTTTATGTGCTGTAAAGATTTAGTTGAAGTCTTTCATCATTACTTTATCAGGTATTGATTAAAGGGTCTCTTTGACTGACTTGTATGGTCTGATTTGTCCCCTCAGGTGTATCTGAATACATTTAGGAGGTCAATGAAGAGACATGCTAATTTAATTCTGTCTTTTGTTGGTTTTGTGCAACATTAGGAGCAATTCTGGTGTCTTCAGACTACAAATAAGATAAAACAGAAATAAATGCTAGAACAATAGTGTGTGAAATTATGAAAACTGCGTTTTCTTATTGGAAAAAATAACTTTTGATGTTAAAAGTTGCAGTGATTGATGCTCAATGCAACCTGGGTGTTGGCCAATGTTAATAATTTTTTAACATATGGTCCAATAAGTATACTGCAACGATTCTAAGCCTTTTATTTCTATCTTGCTGCTTTAGGGTGTTTCGTTAGGGGGAAGATAGTGATGCTGCACAATATTATAGGGTGAAATATAAACTGTGTGGCCATCTGTTTTAGTAGACACAGTTAAGCATAATACTTAATGGTAAATATCAGCTATTGGGCGTAACAGCATTATCAATATTGGCCCAAATTTTCCTCTTCAACTTAAATCTAGTGAAACTGAATTAAGAATTGGCTGTTGGAATATTCAAAGGTTAACATATTAGTTGTGAGGAAAATTAGATGAAAATGTATCTTAAGCATCCATAACTCAGACTTATACATACAAGCCAAAACATATTAGGTAATGATTCTTACTGTTAAGTTTATAAAAAAAGTACTTTGTACATGATAAATATTCAGAAGAGGAAGAACATACAACAAACTTAGTTAGGCTAAGAAGTATTCCAAGTGAACACAAGCTGGGAATATTTTCAAGCGACACTAGATCTGCTTCCTGCCCCCCAGGTGAAAGGATACAGTGAGAAACCACCAAATTAGATTAAAACTAAAGTGAAATGTATGGTTTCGCCTATGGAAAAAAGAAACACCCTAGCAAGGAACAAAAAAGTAAAAAGAGGAGCAAAGAATAATGTTAAAGCTGTTCTTTGGCGTGGAGGACATCGCCTTTTCAGAACAACGCTCACAGATGCTCAACTACATCCCTCTAGCTTTAAAGCATGGGGAGGTAGCATCATGCTGAGTTTCTCAACACCCCCCAGGTAATTCAGGTTGTTGGAAAGTATTTGACCCCCAAAACTGGATAAATTGTAAGAAACAGGCATTTTAAGGTTCTTAGTAGCTAAGTCCATACATTCAGCTCAAAGAAAAACGACAGCATCGACCCCGGACATCTAATGGGATTCTTGTAAATATGCAACTTTTTTTTTCCCCCCCGACATCCCAGCCCTTACTAACACACACACACTAACACTTTAACTAGGAAGATTTGGCAAATTTTCTACAAATGTTGCATCATTTAAGAGGAAATCAACAGGCTCCCACCATGGATCATTTTCCTTCTACCCTGGAATCATTTCAGCTCACAATGAGCGTACGGGAAGTTTTCACTAGAACAGCACCTGTTGGGAGGGGGGTTGTGTCTCACTTTGCCAAGTTGACAAAGATGAAACAATCTTGGCCTCTTCATCTGATACCTTATACCATAAAGGAGTATCTAAAATCAAAAATTTCTCAAGCTGCTGGTAAATTACCCTCGACTAAAGTGTCTGGTTGCCCTGCATGTCCGTGCAGAACCTTAAAAAATAAATAATGGAAGATGTACGGCTGAAAAAAATAATACAGTTTGAATCATTTTATTGTTCTCCCCCTTCGAAAAACAAAATATAAACCCGGCTGCAGCATTTATATAATAAGCCACTGAAACTCTTCAAATATTTACAAAAGATATACATTTATATATATATATATATCTGTAAAAGACAGTGAATAAATAAAACCTGCTCATGAAAGACACAGCCGGCCTCACAGTAACACTTTTCTGCCACAAGCTTGTTTGACGTCATTAAGTCACTATGCTCAACCGACGCGCTATGAAAAGTAACATAAGACAAGCTGGGAGAAAACAGTCCCAAGTATGACTGATGATCATTTAAAACCAAAGAAACCAGGATAAATTAGGACACTGGCACATCTTGTGGATCATTTTCATTGTTAAATTACACGCAGCGATCTATAAGCTATTAAAAACGAAGCAATTTCCTGACTCAGCACAGTGGTAAGTAAAAACTGAGCAGCTTTAGCATCAGGTGAAGCAATGTGTATTCTCAAATATTTTCTTAAACAGGAAAATATTAAGAGTTACCTTGATGAGGACAATCAAGATTTGTGCACACTGCCCCCTGCTGGGTCTTTACTGCAAGGAACAGCAGTGTGGAGCCGATCGAGCCCCATAGGGATCAATAATATTTTTAAGAAATACAGTTAGTATTCAAACATGTGTTATACATAAAAATGTTTTTTTTAAAGAAGACTTGTACAGCAAAATTACAACTTTTTTTGTTTAGACTCGGTCTAAAACGGGACCCTAAGGTGATAAAACTGAACTTTTTATGTTCAAACCCCTTCAACATGAGGGGAAATCCACTCAGTCTTATGAGAACGGTGCAATAAACCGCTAATGTCACTGTATGGCTTACTAATGGAAAACATGTGTAGCCTTGGTTTTAGGTGTGGGTTTAGTTTCCATATGGGGGCGACGCACCACGCCGGTTCCAGAAGAGGCACTTCAGTACGGTTCCTTCCATCGACCTGACTCGGGTTCAGTTCAGGCCTTTCTTTGAGGGCATAATATCTACTCCAACGAAGGCGACTGAGGACAGTTTTGGTGCCGTTTAGTTCTGGGTCTGCGTCGGGCAGACTTGTTGATCAATCCTCTGGTGTCCATGGAGTCCAGTACTAGCTGGCTTGGCATCTGCAAACCTTAACTTGCTTTGTAGAGCTGGCTCAGCCATTACCTTTTAATGAAAACAGAGCGAAAATAAAAGTGAAAACGGAATAATAAAACCTGCTACCAGCGAAGGTTGGTAGAGGAAGCAATAACTATACCCAATCAAAACTTTCCGTGATGGATTTTTAACATGGGTAGGAACATTATATATATATTATTGCACATGTGTTTAAACTATTAAATTGGGCGGTTATTAAAGGGTTCTCAAGTATTTTCTCACTGTTATCTAAGGTCCACAACTTCCCCCGTAGACGTTACCAATAGCATAAATGAACTCACCCTCATCGTCAGAGTCGAACCCAAAAAGATTTGAGCACTTCTGCAGCCGGTTGTGGTCCTGCAGCTCCTCGGCGTCATTGAAAGTTGAGAAGCACTTGGCGCACCGCTGGGTCTGCGCGGCCGCTTTCGAGGGGGCGCCCTCGCGGCTAGGTTGGAAGAACGGCATCTCCTTCCGTCTCTTCGGCATGGCGGTGTACTTCTCGTCCAGGTAGGCCGTGGGCGGCAGGCGCAGGTACGGCTTCTTGCCGTACGCAGCCAGAGTTTTTGTACACGGCGTGGAAGCCAAATCATCGCTCGATAATTTTTCGTCCGCCGTTCGGGAGTGGCCAGCAGTATTGGCGTCAGACTCTGGTAGATCTGTTGCTCCGTTCTCTCCTGGCAAAGGTTTTACGGACTTAGCTGCTGACTGATTCCCCTCTGTACGTTTTTTCTTGGCAAGCTTTCGCGTCTTGTCTTCATCAATCCTTTTGCGCCTCTTGGTTGCTGTACTGCGGTCTAACTCTTTAACCTTTGAACTCTTTGTTTTTGGCTTATTACCAGTGTTTTGCTTGTTTTCTTCCGGAACTTTGGATGTAGAAGCAGCCAAAGTGTCAGTAGAAATTGATAGAGGCAATGTGGCCAAAGTGACATTTTTGGGACCTTCCTTTCTCTTTTCTTTCTCAACAATAGTGTTTTTTATTAACCTTTTTAGCCCTTTCAATATCCCTTCTGCACCTTTAGCTTTAGCTTGTTTATCCTGCTCTTTGGCCTCAACTGTGCCCTTTTTGTTGAGCCTTTTCGTAAACGTTTCATCTTTCGTCGGTGGCTTCACAAAGCTCAATGCAGCAGTGCTGACCGATGGTATCGTCTCAGGACCTTGGGCATCAAGCACGGAGCTACCGGACTCAATCTGAGCTGAATCTTGGTTTCTTGCCTTTTCGTCAGCAGAACCATCATCCACTGCTGTGACTTTAACTGCCTCGGACTCAGAGGTTGGTCGTTGGTGCATCTTTCCGGCCTTTTTGTTCATTTCATCCTGGCTGATTTTGTTTTTTTGTAACTTGCTAGAATCTGAAGGCACACAATGAATCTCAACCTTTCTGAGTTTCCTTTTGTCAACAGTTTTCTTCCGTCTCCCGACACCAGACTGGTTTAAACTGGTAGACTGAGATTTACTGGGTCTTTCCTTTCTTCTGATCTGAACCTTTGAACCACCAGCTCTTACTTTTTCCTGAGCCGGTCTAGCCTTCTCCGCTTTACCCTTGGTGTTCACCCTTGGCATCCCATCGTCTTGAGAGGGCGTTTTCTGCCCGGCAGCATTTTTGCTCGACCTGGGAGGGCACATTCTTCTTTTACGACCTCTAGTGGCTATCCTGATGCTCTTCAACTTTAACCTGCTCTTCACTTTGTTTTTGTGTTTGAACAACGCTGATGAGAGGACATTTTGACTTCTGAATGCTGGATTTGTCGCTTTGACTTTGTGTAATGTTTGCCTCAGTCTGAGATTTATTGTTGTAGGTTGAGCGGATGTTTCCTTCTCAGAAACATCAGACTCTACGCTTTTGTTTCTCACTCTAAGCCTTCGTTTAGCTTCTGCAACATTTCTTCTCAAAGAGCTGTATTTCGCTCGTTGTTTTAATCTGAAGGTAGAGTTCCTGACGGTACCTTCTGAACTTGGAATCTTCTTGGAGTCCGGCGTTTCCGGAGGTCTGTCGTCACTTTGAGCATCTACATCTGAGTCTGATTTGGTCGATTTGGAAGTGTAGTGCTCTCTTTCGTGAAGGTTGAGCGCCCAGAGACAAATGAATAGCTGGGAGCATCCAGGGCGACAGCATAAGGCCTGAAGCGGACTGTGCTTTCGGGCGTGGCGTCTCATTTCCATTCCGCTTTTGAATCTGGCCTTGCAGCCCCGGTGAGGGCAGGGGTGCCTTGGGGCAATTCGGTGTCTCTCGATGTGATGCTGAAAGTGTTCGAAGCTCCACATCACCCTCATGCAGATGCTGCATTTGCCGTTTCCGACACGAAATGCCAGCTCTAAGGGTTTGTTGTCGCCGTAGTGTTTGTCCAGAACGTGGTACAGGAGGCCAACTCGGTTCTTGGACAGTTTTGTAAACCAGGAGCATCTTTTGGCAGGACAGCAAACTTTCTCCTGCAGCTCCATGTGACTGTTTTCGCCAACATCAATTTTGTCTGTGAGCTGCAAAGATTCCTCCTTTTTCTTTATCGCTTTTATGGACCTCCTCAACTTCTTATTGGAATGACCTGATGTTGAACCCTCAGACTTATTTTGTTTCTTTTGATGCAACTTTGACTGTAACGCTCTGTAACATGATCTTTCTTCAGAGACCTGCTGCTGTACAGATTCTTGCTTGTATTTAGAGTCCTTCTTTTCAATATGTCCATTTACCCTGTGGATGGTAGTTTCCCCACGGACACCCTTGGACATCCGTTTATCATTTGAAGCGGTTTCATTCATTTTCTTTTTATTTGATCTTAAAGTTCTGGGTTCAGATGGGTTTACATCTGCAGATTTTTTGGGTTTCTCCTTGTGTCCAGGCAGCCCGTTTGTGGCCTTTCCTTTGGCCGAGGCCTTTGTCGTAGAGTCAACGTTTTCTTCAGCTTTCAACCTCTTCATTTTTTCTATGTGATCAGACAGGTGCATCATGGCCAGGAGGTCGTCTTTGAAGACCGTTCTACAAAAAGTGCACTCGTCTTTGCGGAAGTGGAACATGGCGTGCTCGACGACGCGAGCCCCCATGAAGAATTTGCTGCAGAATGTACAGTAATGCTCCAGCTTGGATTCCTCGGTTTCTGGAGCCATTTCCATAAGCTCACTGTTCTCTGACGTTTCTGAGCGAGTATCATGAGCTTTTGTGTTCTCCGCGTTAACTTGGACATCACCTATAGAGGACTCCTGTTCCCGCACAGTGCTGCTAGAGGTAGACTGTGTTTTTCTGCATTTCCCTCTTGGACTTTTAGAGAAGTGCTGCTCATGCCCTTTGTCTTTCTCTTGATCTGAAAACTGCTCCATTGCTTGTTCCGGAACAATTTCTGCTGCCAACATCCGTGTAGAGTTCTCACTTGGGCTAGCTTTGACTGGGGAACCACAAGCAGAAGCTGAATTGACGTTTTTACCCGGGCTTCTCTCATTTCTACAAGGCTCTCTCAGAAAATCCTTTCTTCCTTCTTCCTGAGACGACAATGACTGGATTTCTTGTTCCACACGGTTGTGTGCAACATGGCGAGATTGTGATAAAAGAGAATCCGCCGAATCATTACTGTGAATCGAAACTGGATGGATTTCTTCGGCAGATTTTTTCCTGTTCGTCACTACCGCTACATCTTCTCTCGTTGGAGATTTTGAGACTTTGTCTAAAACTGAAGCCTGTGAGGCAATGGTAACTTTCATTTCAACAGCCGACTCCTCAAACACCTCCTTTCCTAAGGAGACTGTCGGCGCTTGTGTGAAGTCATCGGTCATTGATGTGGTTCCATCTGTCAATGCAGGAGAGCTTCCGCACGTTTCAGCTTGAGGACTTGTGGTAGATTCGGAGGCTTCTTTCGTACTTCGCCCTTTGGCAAGCTTTTCTGAAACATGCGATCCCCTCTCTCTGCCCTTTTCTGATGCTGGCCTCTCGCAGAGATCCGACTCCTTTGACGGGCTTCCCTGTGCCGAAGAGCGTGTGATTGTTGACACAGAGCCGTGCACGTTTGAGCCACTACCTTTTCCTTTTTGCCGCCGTGTGTAGCAGTGAAGCAGTTGGACGAACATGGTGGTGTCCCGCGCCCTCAAGATCACCTCTTTGCTATGACCCGTCTTGGCTGGCGTTGATGCATCAGGATATTTCACTGTTGGCTTGTAAAGAAGCACTTGAGAGAATCTTTTGGAAGATTCATCATTGAATGTGTCCATTAGCTCATTGTCGGGAAGAGACAGCTCCAGGATGATTTGCGGAGGGTTTGCTGGTTTCACAGAGTCCAAAGACAAACCATTTTGGTACTCATTGTTTTCCTTTACCTTCAGACGAGTGTTTATAATTGGTTCGAGTTTGGTATTATTCCTTAACAAACCGGTTTGAGCTCTCTTCATGACACAGGATCTTAAAAGCTTCTGCTGCTTCAACCCATTCCGTTTAATTTTTAGGGGAACGTTCTCCAGCGCTCCGGAGTCTTCCATGAGCCACTTGGGCTTCTTTATCTTTCGTTTTGGCATATTTCTCTCAGAGTATCTAGTAGTGCGTCTATGTTCATCATACCTCAGGGTCAAACTGCCGTGTATTCTTTCAAGCTGCCACAATGAGCGCCTCAAAGGTCCAGAAGAAGATTCACTCAAAGCTTGTGACCCTTGTTTGCCTCTTCTTCTCAGAGCATGGCTATTAAGGCGCATCTTCTCAGTGTCCATCCTAAATCTTTTGGAGGTGGCTCTTGAATCTCTTTTACAAAATCTGTCCTCCTTAAGATGTCGCTTCTTGGCCGCAGTTCCTCGTTGAAAAACGGAGCGGAGAGCAGAACCTCTGGTGCAATACTTGGAGATCCATTTGTCCTCCATGATCTCTTCCAGGGCAGCACTGACCACCTTCTCACTCATCAGCTTTAAACAGTTGGTCCGAAGAGCAATGAGGTTCCAGAACTCCGGGTCAAAATACAGGTCCTTCTTTAAGATCTACAAAATAAAAAAATTAAAAAAAATGTGTCTACAATTAAAACTCTTTAAACATTCAATTTTTTTTTATTTTGCATTAGAAGTTATAGGGTTAAACCTTTGGTTTCAGTGCTCCATTAAAACATCTACCTAACGACAAAAGACCCTCTAGGGATCAATGAATTTTCGTGATTGGCATGAGAAACGTAAAAGTGACACTAATATTTCCTTGGACGTGGTTTAGCTGTTATTGCAGCATTGACTTTAGCAATAGGAAATATTTAATAATCTTCTGCAATAATCAGTATTTATTGCCATAAAGCATTTTACTCGTTTTTCCACACAGATATTTTATTAATGATTCACGACTCGCTGGCGTCATTAAAAACCTTATTCTGACTGTGTCCTCCTGGAACAGCGGTTCCTCAACTTTATGAAATTAGAATACTAGGTAAAAATACGCAGCAGGTTTGTGAACACTCTCCTTCAGAAGTATGAAAAACAATTAAATACAAATAACAAGGACAAACAGGATCATAGTTGGACAAAAATAGGACATTTTTAAACCCCCTGCAGAGCCCAGAGACAGTCTGAGACAAACAAGTTATATCTTGAATTAGTTTTGGGGAGGTTCAGTGTCCTACTATTATATTATTATTATTATTATTAATGAAACATCTGGGGTTGTCCAATAACCTCATACATCTGAGCAACCACAGAAACCTTAGATGTAACACTGCCACCTTTGTGTAACTAAAGTCCCGACAAGAGGTCATTGTTAAGAGTGAAGGACTAAATGCTGACAGTGATAGAAATGTCTTATGGATTCTGCAAGCAGACAAGAATTGGCCATTGAGGAAACATCAAACCATTGAGAAATCATTGAAACATTCTCTACCTGCAAGGTTTCGAAGCGAATATTATTTCGTATGGGGCTGTCGTCCACATGGTACTCCTGGTCGGGATGCATATAAAGAAGGTACACCATCTTGTAGGACTCAACACTGCGCTCGATGAAGAAGACCAGCAGCGCGCACGTCCTGCAAACGTCCAGGTCGCTGGGCAGCAGGCCCGCGATGGTTTTATAAATAAGCGTCTTTGTGAGGACGTCGCACGGAAGACGGGACTGCAAAGAGTTCACACAGAGCTCCACGCAAAACTGGACTCCGACTTCCCCAACCTGGTCAGACAGACATAGAAAGGTTGACGGATATTCTTAACACACCTGATAAAATGAGACATCTCTTGACTTCTTACCTCCTCTAGTATGATTCTAATGAAGGGAAAGATTGATTTGACATTTGTGGCAGACTGCATCAGTTGATGGCACACTTCTAATAGAGTCTGTTTGGATGTATTCAATCGTCTATGAAGGTTAGTCCATACAAGGACCAGTTCACTACAAATGCAAAGAAAAGTTGTTATAGCTCTATTATAGTCAAATGCATTAGAAAGATACTAGCATCAACCTACTTACCATAAACAGTACATATCTCCTCTCTGGAGCTGCTTAGACAGGAAGACAAAGCTGAGCTCTAGTAGGATCTCATCCGTCTCCTCACACTCCAGACTGCAGATGATGTGCACCGCATCTTTCCCGTTGATGTAGGCCACCTAAAAACAGTGAAAGAAGCTGAGCAACGAGATAACTGACCAAACGAGTGACCGACAGAAAGTAGAGTTAAGCTCAGCTCACTTCTTGATGTAGGAGGTCGTGCTGTCCCGTTTTAAGAAGCCAAGAGAGGTAGAACCGGAGGAAGAACAGCAGCTGTCCTGCTATGGGATGGCGAGCGCAGCGTCTAGCCAAGGCGGCGGCCTCACTGCCTCGTCCACAGGAGGAAAGGTAGCAAACACGGAGGTTGAGGAACACCGGCGGCTCAGAGCTGATGTAGCAATCAACTGACGGTAAAAGAAAACATGAAATTTCTTATTAGTCAAAGTAATAAAAATCTAGGAGAACATAACCTATGTTTACATGCACAAAATTCCTTGATGGGGCTGAAATGTATTCGGATTAAATAATCTGAATTAACATGGATGAAAAAAACTGTGTTTACATGCATTATTCAGAATAAAGGTTGATATGCAGCTCGTTGTTAAGCACATCCAGATTATTATTTTATTCCAATTTGAGCTGAATCCAATTAGAATATTGTGATTAAGGCGTTTATGTCACGTATTTTTATTTTTCGTTTATTTCATGTTAAAAGACCCAAAAAAGGATAAAGGAATGGATAAATGGTTGTCTACCTTCATTCTGAGGTAAAGTGGCTTCGCTGAGGATCGCCTGTAAGGCAGGGCTGGCCCACGGCCCGCCGTCCTGGAGCATACGCTCCACTTGCAGTAAAATAACATTTTCATACTTCGCCAAGACTGAGTGACACTCCTGGAAAAGAATAAGGACAATAGATAATCGAATTAGCGGAGACAGCATTAGGTGAATTTAAAATAAAAAGAGGAAAAAGTAGTGTTCTTTTCTAATGCAGCACCTCCATACTCTGTGTCAGATCCTGTTTTAGTCTCATAAATGTACCACTTCAACTTCTAGTAATATGTATACATGTTTAATATTGCACTTTGATGTTTTTAAATATGAAAAATTATGCCATTTTCTTTTAAATTTGTGTCTTTTTGACGCAGAAATACCCAAACCTTTCATAGCAAATATTGGAAACTGGGTTTTATGGCTAATTATTCTGATTCTGTTAATCTAAAAGGAACATAATGTTTTGTTGTACATCTTACACTCAAACTAAAAATAATACAATTATAAAGTTATTGCAACAAAACTGATAAACGCACTGGATTTTAACAATTGGCTCCATTTTAGAAAACAATCAGATTACCACATTTACTAAAACCTCATACAGAATGCTTCACTTATACCAATGGTAAATGTTTACAGTGATAAAGAGTGAGATCTCCGTCTCCTTCCTCAAACCGGGCCTGTTTCTGATCCAGTGCTGCTTTAAAAATTCGTCTCACCTGGAATGTAGCAGTGAATTGTTTCAAAGGCTCCTCACTGAATTCCTTCTGGTCAAAAAACAGCAGCAACTCAAACAGACTCCTGTGAAAGGATCAGAGCAACAATTTTTAAAACAACCCATGGTTTCCCCCAGAAAACTTGCCAAGCCCGACGGTTGTGGCACCGGAGTGGCCCAGCAGCCGCTCGCCTTGATACTGTGTTGAAAAGGGTTCCACGTTGACGCCGTCTCACAACATTTACTAAACAAGTGTGAGAGAGTAATAACGCACATGGTGTGCGTTATTCTTTGTTCGCTTGGATTTATGCGCTCAAAACATATTCAAGTTGCTCTTACAACATGCTAGCATAGCCGCAGCTCGGCTAATGCTAAAGCCATCTCCTCCATTGCTTATTGGATTTCTAAGAATGAGATCGTCCAAAGTCTTTTTTTGAGAAATGACTCATGACTTGTCGCTTTAATTGATGAAGTTACAAACATGAGGACAGAGAGACAGGCAGTTTTTAAAAGATATTCTTTAAACAATCTTTACCATGTCTGTTACCATCTTTCTAAAATAAACTAATGACACTTATCCTGGCATATTTTTTACTGGCGGTTGTTACAGTAAAACTTGATTTATGAGCATGTTGAGGAAGTCAGACTGGTAGAAAACATCTGGAGTGGCGCTATTGTAGGAAAGGAGCGAGGACTAACACGATGGATGGAGGAGTTGGGGATAAATTAGCCAAACTGATGTCCCAGTGAACAGAAAAATCATTATTCCCTCTTAAGTGAGATGTGAGATGGTGTTAAAACACACAGCTGAAAACATGTTTACATGTATTTCAGCTGGAGACAAGTAAGCAAGAGGATAAAACAAAAAAAGTCATTTTTTAAAAACGACCTTTTGGCTAATTTCTCAATTAATCTAAGGTGCTAAAACAAAACTTAACAAATTTACATTTTTTGGAACTGAAACTCCAATTTGGATGTTGGAAACATAAACCAAATCTGTTCTTTCTGCATGACGACTTTGAAAGACAACAAAAACCACAGCTATCCGTGTACTCACAGGGCCAGACTACTGATTGTGCGGTGCACATGATCACAGCTTGTTGGGAACAAGGCTGAGGCTTGGGAGAAATGGCGGAGAGCTATTTCCAGGATCCTGAGCTGGGGCAGTGGTACCGGCCAGCGAGAGGCAAACTCCTCCACCACCTGCACAAAGTCACCACATACCAGTCAGAAACAAAACTCAGCAGGACAGCAACGTGTTCATATTAAGAGAGTAAGCTTCACTCTTTAGCAAAAGCCTTCACTCTAAGGTCAAGTAAGATGATGAAGTAACTCTACAGAGGCTTTTGTTAAATATACAAGTAAGATTATAAATAAAAAATAGATTTTAGCTGAACTACTGCTTATTTTAATTAACAAAACATTCAAAAACTAAAATAAAACATCCATTTCTCTCTCTAAACACTAATAGATATTGTACCTTGCTTTCCATTTAACTTATTCAGCAGAACAAAGGACAGTCTCTGACGTAGAGGTTTATCAAACACTGATCTGATGTGGCTTGTTATGATAACCAGACCGGCAATAAATGCACGGACGTCTTAAAAACCCAGACTGGTTACTGGTAGCATCTCAAACAACTGCCATTAGACTCGAGAACAACAAATGCATGGAGAAATATCTAATGAGCATATTTATTACCTGCATAAAATGCGTCTAGCTATGAAAGTATTTATCAAAATTAAGTTGAACCTGGAGCTCAGCATCATCCAGTTGTACTACGCATCACAAGGCGGTTATTTCACAACAGAAAATAATGTGTAAGAAACCAACATGGCTGCAGCCTTGTAATTTTAAAGCAAATATAAACAAAGTCCCGACTATAGAGGAGAGGAGTTGTTAAGTTAAACTTTTAATCTGAGGTTATAAAGATTGCCCCTTTATGAACACTCCAGTTTTGTTCTCTACAAATAGAAATAAAAAGATCGTTCTGTATAAATTACAACAAACTGAAGGCTTTGATTAAGCTTTAACTTAAAAACGGTGATGTTTGAATGAGTAGAGGAGGAGGTACAGCGTACGACTCGATCAAACTGTTCTTCCTGGTTCGACCTTTTAAAGATTAAGATTAAAGTTTAAATCAACTTTATTTGCCAGGTACATACAGGACATACTAGGAATTTGATTTGGTGTAATTACACTGAGGCAGCCATTTGTGGCGCCAGACTGGTGTAATCACACCGAGGCAGCCATTTGCGGCGCCAGGTAGGCAGTAGCGCAAAGGGTCTTGCCTAAGAACCCACACTGGATACTGTGGTGTATTTTGCCATCAGGTGGATTTGAACCCATGACCTTCCAATTGGAAGTCAGGCAACATACCACTTGAGCTATCCAGCCCAAGACTGTGTTAGGTTATCATGATCTATCTCTGTGTTTAAGCTGCTGCAGGTTTACGCTGCTTCAGGACAATTTGAACACTATTCTTTACTATAATAGTTTCTTCTTTTATCTAACATGGATCAATCGCTGCCATTTCAACTGGTGGCTTTATGTTTTCTCTCCGTGTTCTTCTCTCCAAAGAAGCTACACCTGCTCTGGCCTTCTGCTGGCTGTGACACCGATCTGGGAAAACACATCGCATGGTGCTGCTGCCAACAACTCATGGTTCTCACCTTCCTGCAATTAGTTTTTACCTTTTAAATCAGAAACTACATCAGTTTTCTTTGGTTCTTTTTGTGTTTTCTGTTTGTTAAAAACCTCCAGTCAGTCTTGGCAGGCGGTCGCTCATTTTGAGCCGATCTCTGCTGGAGGATTCATCCCGTTAAAGGAGTTTTTCCTAAACTAATCTTATTGATAAACTTTTATTGTTAATATTTGGGATGAACTGTAATGTATGTATGATAGGATCGCAATAAATTATCTGGTAATTAAAATACAAAATCATTATTGCCAAACGTACATATGCAAAATGTGGATGAAGGGCTGCTTAAATGTACTCCCGTAATTTTCGTGGCCTGTTTGACGAAGTAGCTCTACTCTCGGGACCAAAGTTGGTCAAAATTTTCAGGAATGAGATTTTAACTTTTACAGAGAGGTGAGGATATTGGTAAAGAAGAAAACTTACAGTAAACATCATCATCACAAACTAAAACCACCTCCACTAAATCTGAGTGGGTTCTTTGTACAAAACTGCAATTACCAAGCTAAAAACACTTATTTTCAAAAAGATAGCACTATATAACGAACACAAGTCTTCTTTTCAAAATAGGCATCAAATTATTGTTGGGTCATCTATGGTGCTATAAAATATAGTTACCTTTACACTGGCTAATGTTTATGAACATGAGAGAAAATGTTTAACATTTAAGGAAAGTCGCATTTAAAACTTACTGGTTTATATTTGACCTAAACAACTGACAGGCATAAAACAGCTTTAAAGGTTTGGAGCGAATATAACATTCATAACACGTTATAAAGGGCTGCAGCTGGATTTGTTATTAATACATTAAGCTAAACGTCGAAGCTAATCTTTAGGACTAAACGTACAGCTAATATGCAGTTAAATATTAAGTACAACACTGATGGATAAACGCAGATAATAGTTGCGAGTTGCTTCGCAGAAACCAGTTGGTTCGTCTCAGGAAATAACACAGCAAAGTTGATGGTACCTGTCCAGTGCTAATCTAGATAGCTTCACTTAGTAGCTCGGTTAGCTGGACAGATAGCGTTAAATAACCGCCGTTTTAACCGCAATAATGACTTCAAATTTTTTAACGAATTAACTTAAAATTCTATTGGGCGACAAGACGTGTAGTTTAAGAGGGGATTAACGCGTGTTTTAGAGGTTTGTAACGTGCCAACGTCGAACGGCTACATGCTAATAGCACCGTTGCTAATGCAGTTCTGGGGGAGGGGATTCGGCTAACGTTAAGGCTCTTATTTGCGACAGCGAGCCCGGTAACCGTGTTCAACAACGGGCGGTTACCTTGCAGAAATCAGCGCAGAACAGCTCACTGTCAGCCCCGGATCCGTCACCTGAGCAGCGTCGCAACAGGCTCCCTAACTGCCTGTCCAGCTCCTCGGAGTCGCTCGCTCCGCTCGCCACCGCCATACTGAGTGTCTAACGTTGCTCGTAGCACTTGCCACACAACGCACCTCACTAGCATTCTCGGCGCTGATTGGACAGCACTACTGGGGAAAGGAGCGCTCCTTCTTCTTACCTGCGTACACCGATGGAGGGCGAGCTCAGGGGTAACAAGCATGTAACGGCTCCGAATGAAACGGTGTACGCGGGTAACATTTACAATCGCCACTGAACACATGGCATACACAGAGACTTAAATGGCTTTTAAAACTATTGTTTTAAGTCCTTTTTCTAGTAAAATTGCACCCTTTAAAACCAAACTATAAATATATTTATTTTTAAAAATAAGATATTTTTTTAAACCTCATTTATATTACATTTTTACATGTTTAATGAAACATGGTTGCCTCTACTTGAATTGCAACATAAAAATGGTTTAGTGTGCTAAGATAGCTTGCATATTTAAGTAATTAAATCATAAAGCAATAAATGTTTTAGTAACAATTTAGTTTTTATTGCATGGTATCAATAACCAAACTTTGATAATATATATTTTTTTCCTTGTCAGTCAAGTTTTATTACTATAATAATAATAAAAAACTATGTTATGATCAATTCAGTAAAAAAACCAATATATATATATATATATATATATATATATATATATATATATATATATA